>APFE030099470.1:0-29990 GCA_000404065.3 Pinus taeda | reverse complement strand
CCCCCCGATTCACTACGTAGGTTAGTCCTGGAAAGAATATAACACAACCCAACAAACCTCTTGCCTTGGAGATTAATGTTGTGTCACCTGACAAGGGAAAAAATCTAAAGCAACCACGGGGCAAGAAGAAAGGGAAAAATAATAAGAAGAAACAGGAAATTCACCTCCTGAAAAATCTTCTAAAAACCTTGTTGGGCAAAAGAAACCTCGTCAACCATGCTTGATATGTAATGAGGACCATTTCACAAAAAATTGTCCACATTGAGCTGAGGTTACAAAAATTTTAAAAACTTCAACTACCTCAATGGTGTTGACGGATCCGTTTCCAAACGAAGAAACTAATCTGGTTGCTATCGATCCTACTTCCACATCACAAGTGCTTATGCTATCCATCTCGAAACAGCAAAATGATGCTTGATATCGACAAGGAATAAAGACTATGGGGACCCATAGTCATCGAACAACAAGGCTACAAATCAACCTAGTAGTTTGACAACAACTTTGCTAGAGGTTGTTCTGCCCATCATTCCTGAATTAACTATAAAGCTGCCAAAGGGAGTAGTACATAAATCGATATTTCATCCTCGTGCTCGAGTAACACATAATTATAATATAGTGGAGGATTTGGCTCAATCGCCATCTGCTATGTCGAAACTTGAAGTACTACGAAATCCACATTCGTCGAACAACAAGTCTACAGATCAACCCAGTAGTTCGACAACAACTTTGCCAGAGGTTGTTCCGCCCATCATTCCTGAATTAACTATAAAGCTGCCAAAGGGAGTAGTACATAAATCGACATTTAATCCTCATGCTCGAGAAGCACATAATTATAATATATTGGAGTATTTGGCTGAATCGCCATCCACTATGTCAACACTTGAAGTACCACAAAACTTCCCTTCCCAAAATCAAGCTTCGATATCAGCAATAGGCGGGATTGATCTAGCTGATCCCAATCTTGTGGCCTTTAACCATAAAGGATATGAACCTTAGTTACCAGCTCAACTCGCTTTCCTTATATAGGTAAAAGCCCTCAATAAAACTCTTCATCAAACAATCATTGATGAGGGGGCATCTACGTGTATTATGTCAATGAGTTGCTAGAAAACTTTAGCTCACCACCCTTGTCACGATCATCGACGACATTAAAAGCGTTCAATGGAGGAACATACACACCGTATGGGATATTAAGTAACTTGCAAGTTGAGCTGGGGGACAAAACAATAGAAATTGAAGTCGAGGTCATTGATGGAAACCTTGACTACAATATCTTACTCGGAAGGCCCTGGATTTATGCTATGGCTACTGTTGTGTCAACATATTTTAGAAATATTGCATTTCCCTTCCAAGGTGGAACTACAATCATTGACCAACTAACATTTTTCCCCAACAGTTCACAAGTTACTGGAAGCATTCCATTGATCCATGGGAGTTCTCAATCACTTCAAAATGTCAGAGTAGGTCTCCTAAAATACCCTTCCTTAATGGGTACCTTTGCCCTCTCGCCTCCAACTAATCTGGCGGAAGTGGCCACAGTGGAAACCTATCATATGATATCTTCTACATCATCAAAGATTAATAAGAACTTTGACCATTTTGATAGTGTGGATCATTGTGAGATGTTGCCCCCAAGCCCTATAGAATCTTTGTAGCAATCAATTTTCTAGGCCTAGGTGGCAAACCCAAATCAACACTTAGTGAGTGTTTGGATAGATAGGTCTCTGGAGTATGGTTCCTCTTCTGATCCTTGGTCTCGTATACATTCTACAGACAAAGGAATCATTAAGTTGATGATGATAGGACAGACAGCATGGGAAGATTACCACCATTGTTCCCACCTTCAAGAAAACAATGAAGATTATTCAAGCGACCTCAATCATCCTTCAATTTTTGATATTCTATCAAATACTATAAATACAGTGGATTCCAAGCTGAATCTGTCCAATATTGAGGAAACTATCACCATTAATATCTTGACCAGACCTAATGTTATAGAGAATATTCATGTTGGCAAATCTTGTTCTCCTTCAAAACTAGAAATATATTGTGTGCTCTTTCATGAGTTCATAGATGTCTTTTCATGGTCATATGAAGAAATTCCAAGCATTGAATCAAGCATCGGTGAACATGAAATCAAGATGTATCCAGATGTCAAACCAGTATGACAACAACTTCGATCGGTTCACCCAAAGAAATCTGCTACCATTAAGGTAGAAGTTGAAAAACGTTTACATGCTGGTTTCATTTACCCAGTTTCTCTCATTGATTAGGTATCGAATATTGTTCATGTGATGAAAAAACAACGAATGAGTAGAGTGTGCATTGATTATAGGGATGTAAATCAAGTGTGTCCAAAGGAAAATTACCCTACACCCTTCATCGACCACATAATTGATGAATGTGCCAGATGCGAAACCTTTTCATTCATGGATGGATTTTCCCGGTACAACCAAATCAATATCCACTCGCAAGACCAGACGAAGACTACATTCATATTTCCATGGGGCACATTCATATATCTCAAACTACCTTTTGGTTTGAAGAATGCAGGGGAAACCTTTCAGAGGGCAATGAACTATGCCTTCCATGACATTAAGCAGATCATTCAACTGTATCTCGACGATCTACCAACTCATTCACGAAAGTGGACTGATCATCCACAGCATTTGAGAGCCATATTTTTACGTTGCCGACACTACAAGATACGACTCAATCTGCACAAGTGTGTGTTTTGTATTTGTTCTGGTCTATTATTTGATTTTGTAGTTTCTAAGGAAAAAAATTGACTCAACCCATGTAAGGTTCAGGAAATCCTTAACATGTCTCCACCTTCAAATTTGCTTCAGATTCAGAAACTCCAAGGGAAAGAAAACTTTCTAAGAAGGTTCATTCCGAATTACGCCAAACTTGCTAAAGATTATACATGTCTTTTGAAAAATGAAGTACCCTTCAACTGGGATCAGGTTGCGCAATCTTCCTTTCATGATTTAAAAGGTTCCCTAGTAAAAGCGTCATTAATGTATGATCCTAACTATCAAAAAGACTTTAACCTATATCTCGCCGCTATAGATACAACCATCGCCATGGTTTTAGTGCAAGAAGATGATGGAATAGAACATCTTGTGTATTATTTAAGCCGCAACTTAAATGATACAGAAAGCAAGTACTCCTACGTTGAAAAGTTGGCTTTAGCAGTTGTTCAAGAAGTACAGAGATTTTGAAACTATATTCTCTTTTGCAAAACTACCATTTTGACAGATTGCAACCCTATGACCTACATTCTATTGTGTCAATTACTAGGGGGCAAATATTCCAAATGGATAGCCATTTTGCAAGATTTTGATATGGAATTCACCAAATCCAAATCAAAGAAATCTCTAGTCCTCGCGGAGTTACTTTGTGACCTCCCATCGTCATCCAACGATTTAACATCTAAAGCATCAATTGTGGATGAAACTATGTTTATGATATCATCGAGCGATCCATGGTATGGAGATATACTTATCTATCTCCAAACCCAAACCATTAGGCCTAACACCTCTCACTCTAAACAATGGCGTATTTGATACCAAGCCAAAGACTACATGATCGTATGTGATGCACTTTACCGTCGTGGTGTCGATACAGTTCTGCGAAGGTGCCTCACACATGAGGAGGCCGAAAACGTCCTAAATGACTGTCATTCAGGTGTGTGTAGGGGGCATCTATTTGGTTATGCTACTGCACAAAAGATCTTACAAGCTGGTTACTTCTAGCCCACTATATTCAAAGATTGCATAATTTCAGTCAGAAGTTGCCATGCTTATCATATTTTTGAATGCAAAACCAAATTACCACCTACACCGCTGCATCTAGTAGTTGTTGTTGGGCCATTCACTAAATGGGGCATAGATTTCATGATATGTAACCCCACCTCAGCCTTGGGGCATGGGTATATTATAGTCCTTGTCGACTATTTTACAAAATGGGCCGAGGCGATGCCTACATTAAACAACAGTGGCAAAACAACTTCTCGTTTCTTTTTTAATCATGTAGTCTCTAGATCTGGCATTCCACGGTCTATAGTCATAGATCATGGATCACATTTTCACAATCACATGATGGTTGAATTAACTGCCAAATTAGGACTGTCCCACGATAGTTCTACTCCATATTATTTGTAGGCTAACGAACAGGTTGAGGCAATCAACAAAGTATTTAAGCGCATGCTACAAAGGATGATTGGGGTCCACAAACGGAATTTGCATTTAATCATGTACTTGGCACTATGGGCATATAGGACTTCGGTGAGAAATACAACCAAATTTACACCCTATCAGTTGGTGTATGGTCTGGAAGTTGCATTACCAATTCAGTGCGAAATTCCGTCCCTCATGCTCGCAATTGATCTGTTTCCCGAAACTTCTCAAGAAGAGGATCATTTCTTGGAACTAATCCACTTGGATGAAACCCGTCGTGATGTCGCGCTGGCTAACGAAGCACATAAGAAACATGTCAAGGTGCAATTTGACAAAAATATCAAGCCTTGTGTCTTCTCAGAAGGTGACCTAGTCTTGCTTTACGATGAGGACTCTAACAAATTAGGAGCAGGTAAACTCGAACCATTATGGATGGGCCCCTATATTGTTAAATGAGTATTGAAAAAAGGAGCTTACGAGCTACTCGATTATGACAGAGTTCCACTGTCGCAGCCCCGAAACAGGTTGTATCTTAAGCATTACTATGCTTGATTAAGTGCAGTAATCTCTTTGTATATATGCTTTTGTTACATTTTGTTTTCTTTTAGAGTTGTCATTTTGGTTAGGTAATCCACTTTGCATTTGTTGCAGATGTCAAACATTTTGGAACCATTTGTCCTGTATGTCAACGGAGCTAGTCGTAGTACGCAGAACATATCTTATGTAGCCTAGGTAATTCTTACTCCAAGCGGTGAGTTAGTGAGTTTCAAGGGGATATGTATTGGCCGATCAATGAACAACATCGTTGAGTATATCACGTTGATTGAAATTCTCTCTAATGCCATTTCGCATGGCATATGCCAACTTGTTGTTAGGCTAGATTTGCAACTCATCATTCTACAGCTTACTGGCGTCTATTCCATTCGGAACCCAGCTATTTATCGTACGTTCCTAAGAGTCAGGATTTTGGAAAGATAGTTTGATTCCATTCAGTATCAACACATTTCCAGAAACTTAAACACATTAACTGATTCACTAGAAAATTATGTGTTAAATATACATTTGCAACACGTGTAAAGAAAGGCATTTCACATTAACATTTGCATTTGAGTCGCATAACTTAACCAAAATAAAACTCTGAAAATCAAAAATATATAACTATTTATAGTTTTTACAAAATGTTTTGTGTCCAAGAAAAAATTGGTCATATGACCAAGAAACTCAAAAATGAATGCATAAAAGAATCCTAGACTAATGATGCTCGTGCTAACATCTCACCACCTGTGCAATCATACGCAAGAGCCTAGTCCATCGACTCGGCACACCAGTATTATGGCATTGTAACCTCAGAGGTAACTCGTCGGTCCTCACATTTTGAATACCAAGAGTGAGACCCTCGATCTGATCCTATAGCACTACGAGGGTCTCTGCTATGTCCAGATTGTGAAGGACAGCCCTCCCTATAGCCTCTCCTACTGGAACATCAGCTGCCACCCTTGAGCGTGCCGCTGGTCACAATGGCCCAAAATATGCACAAATATATGAGTTTTATCAGTCTTGATAACATTTAAAAACACAAAAGCATTATAAAACTAATAAACAAAGATGTGGTCAAATATTTTTATCCATAACACTCCACTACTCACTAGTTGGTAACGCCAAATCCGGGTCACCTTGGAAATAAATCCCAACGTATGGATACTCTGTAAAGGCCATCTCTTGATGGTTGAACCACTCAAAGAAGGCATCAGAGAAAGAAATATGTGATTGACCAACATGTCTGGCCATGAGATCAACCCATCTGTGCATCCATGGTTCCCTCGGTGCTGCCAATCCTAGTGAAATGTACTGAGGTTGCATCAATGGAATACTCTCCAAGTCAAAAGCACTCAAGATGGAACCGTAGAAAAAATTATTGGATCTTCCATTCCTTACCTTGGAGAGCTATTCTATTATCACCAGAAGTATTGTGTCACACCAATTGAACACCTTTAGTTCCAGGCATTCCAGGGTGTACTGCATATAAGATTTGTTGGCCAAATGAAGAGCCGTGCTGCCAGCCAATCTAGAAAAGGTAAATAAAATGGTCCTCAAGGGTCGATCAGTGACATCCCAGATATTGATCTTGCCATCCCTACTAGGCTAAGATCCATCTCTACAAAACTGGTGAATATAATCTCTCACATATTCACCCCCATGGGCGGATCCTGATAGTGAGAGAGGAGCACCACGCCTCAATAACCCCAACAGAAAGTAGATATCCTTGACTTTCAATGGAATGGATTTGCCTCTAATCTAGAATACCTGGTTGATTGGATCCCAAGAATTGAGAAAATACTGCAACAAACTGATTTTTTGCCTCATCCTAGATATACGAAAGAATTTGAGCAAACCACATTTTCGTAATGCAGTAACTGCTCCCTGATCATGTAAGGCAACCATGTCCTCTTCTTCATGTTCATGTTCATGCCATGTGATGACCATATTAACCCAACAAATATCTTAGACACAGACAAAAGATGAATTAGGATCCAAATTTGAGCAAAAACAAGCAAACATTTCATGAAAAATTACTATATAAAGATTTCCTTTTGCACCCATTGCACCCTGCCTTTGAGCTAGATGAGACGCATATTGACTGCCCAGTGTACAACTCAGTATGCATCACACCTTTTGATATAGACTGGGTGCGATGATGGGAGAATGAATTCTTCAAACCCCAGGGGCCCAGAAGGAGGGGAAAACTTGCTCAAAATCAGGAAAAGATGGAGTGAAAATGAAGAGCTCAGGGTTAGCTCCTACCTAATATTAACGGTGCGAAGAATAGTCCATCGGATCTCACAAAATTAGTTAGTGAAATTTGAGGGGGAAAACCACTCTAAAGCTCCAAAATCCCAAATTAAAAATCAAAGGTAAAACTACTTTTTATGTTACTATTCATGTAATTCAAGTAAAATGTTAGTTTTTAATTCATTTTTCGGGCATATATATGTATTTATAATCAATCTAATGGAGTGATTGAGCAGGTTGAATGACTGATGAAAGAATCTAACGTGTTAAAAGGTGAATTGAACATCTTTGACTATTGTTATGAGCAATGTTATCGCATGGTTGAAGCTCATTAAAAAATATACCTACCACTTAGCATAGCTTCTCCCAGTTCAAGCTCATTAAAAAATGAATCCACCCTCGGTAAATAACCTTTGTGATTGCCCTGCTATCAGCCTTTTGAGCCTTGGTTGCTTTACTACCATCACTTCCATTCTTTTGGCTGATCATAAACTTTCACTTGATTGTTTACTTTTTTTGAGGAACAGCTGCGATGAGTGGTCCTGTTAGCCACCCTCTTCACCTCACCGTGTTTTGAGAAGTTCTAAGCTTACCTAGAACCACTTGCTACCCTAAAACGCCACTCGTTCCTCAAAAATGAGTCTCCTTTAAACTCTTTTTAGACTCGTTAAATATGAAAAGATTGTTGAGCTATTGGCCTTTCCAGCTCGGTAAATTAAGGGGAAGCACCATCCCTCCTGTACATTTTAATATTTTTGAACCTGAGGGATTATCCCAGAAAAAGATCGAGCACTTGTCTTTTTCGGCTCGCTAAAGTGATCGAAAAGTCATCCCTTGCGTATTATTTTATACTTTTTTGGACTTAAGGGATTATGCTACGAAAAAGGACTACTAGAGTTTCCTTTTCGTCCCTTTTCAAACTCTCTAAAAATGAAAAGGACTGAGTTATCCTTGTCGTTAAACTCGTTAAAACAATAGCAACAAACTTGTCCACCCAGACAAGAATGAGTTTCAGTATCACTAGGCTCGCCAAAACATAGTGACCGGTTTGCCCGAAGGGAAAATTATAGAACAAGCACATGTTATCCTCCTTAAGCTTGATAAAAGTAAAGAGGTATTGGTCAGCAATGACTGGGGAAAGAGGGAAGAAAAAGGGAATTTCCCCTGATGTTAGCTTGTAGAAGCACCGTTTTAGTTTTCATTCGCATCTCACTTTTGTCACATGCATGATGCCATTTTTGCACCCACAGTCATCATTGTGACAACTCGCTTCACACGCATGCATGTTTTCCCAGTTTCTAAATCCTACATTTTCTACTTGCATGCATGATCGTTCACTCTTGTTTACACTCAATATCACCATGCATTCATACTTCTCATGTTTACAATCATCCGTCTGTGGGTCAGGGCTGTCTTATCTTGAACCTTACCTTGCCCAAATATCACTATGAAATCTTGGAAGGAATGATATTCCTTCCATGCAAAAATTGTGCCAATCTAGCCGAGTGGCAAGCACTAACCTCTAGGATTGCATTGCGTAATTCTGGGAGGTAGTGCCTTGCTGCCACAAAAACTGTGCAATGTAGTTTACTAGTTTGCATGTCAATGTTAACTCAAATTGTGAATCATGCAGATTCTATCCTCAGTACACCAAACTAGACTGTGCATTTCACAGTTCCAAAAGTCAGTCATCCTCCGGACAGCCGGGACTATGCCTTGCGCAGTTTTGGGAGTCAGCCTCCCAGTGAAAATTACACAATCTTCACAGACAGTCACATAGGTATGTTACATGTTAGTCCTTCAGTTTGTTTTGGTTTTTGACTGACATATTTATTGTCATGAGTGTTGTTATGTCTCTAGGTATCACAGGTGTTCATCTTCCTCTCAACAACACAGGTATAATGGCTTCCAAGAGAGCAGAGTCGAAGACACCCTTCAGAGCATAATTGGGGATGCAATCGATCAAGTGTCTATGAAATTGTTTATTTATGAAGACATAAAGTTGTTCATGGACAAGGGTATCAAGAAATGGTAGCAGCATCATAGTGAGTAGTACCATCAATATCAGTGGAAGGTATCACACCTGAATTCGACAAATTCAAGAGGAGGGTTGTTGATAGAACAGAGGTAGGACAAAGTTGCAAGTTCAAGCATATCCACTTGTGATGAGTGATCCTATAAGACGATGACATGACAAAAGGATCATGTGAAGGTAGAGAGAGAAATAGAGAAGGAGTTATAGCTGTTGAGAAGCAATTCAAGGAAGAACAGGAGCTGCACCAACGAGAGGAGGAGTTGCAGCAGAAACAGACACAGTAGGAGGCGTAAGATGCACAGAATTGAGAAACTACACCCATATAGGTTATGGACCCATCTAGCAGTTGGCATGGAGCAAACAGTGTCACCAGTGCTATCTATCACATGTAAGGGTGTTTAGGAGCATCGATGTCATTATGCACGTGCATGCGATCCCACCCATTTATCACACTCACCGAGATGAACACTAGAAGCAATTTCGACTAGAGCTAGACATGTATTTCGACAAGTTGATGTGCATGGTCATCGGCACAGACTCGGAGATCAAAACAGACACAATGTATCATTATGCTGCTGGTCCAGCTGCACTCAAGATGATGATGCACATGTTTTTAGATGCGTTGGATAGAGGAGCCATATCAGTGTACCCAGATGCAATGGAGGCAAGAGTTTGCTTTCAATAGGATGTTACCACTGACAACACAAACACAGCCACGCATGACAAAGCTTGGCATCATTTCACCATTGTCAATCATGTCAAGGATGTCAAAGAGTTGGTCTTACCACAACTATCTGGTTGTTAGTGATGTCTTGCATGGTTTGCTCAAGCCTATTTCGTCTCACATGGGTACATGTGTAGATTGTATGTAACGTCTTGCCCAGTGGAAGTTCAAGTGTCAATAGATGAATGTAATATTCATATAGTATTTGAAGAGTCATGAGGGTAGATGAATAGTCACAAAGGGGAATGTCAAGGACCAACCCACCCTTTGCTATATATAATACCTCATAACTCATTGTATAGGCTTTTGGTCAGCCAAGTTTCTAGTAGGAGTATCTTAGAGAAATCTTGGAGAGTATTGTCATGAGCCTTGGCTTCTCCACTGTGCATATCTAGTATATCACTTTGTAGGAGCAGGTGACAGTGACTGTAATGTTCCACTGTCGGAACTAGTGGTTGGTCATATTTGCATTGTATGACTGGAACTTTCACTTCTTAGTATAATAGATCCATCACATTTCATGCATATGTCGTATTGTATTTTAGCTATCTCGTATACTCTAAATGATACATGTATATGTTTTATTACGCATGTGTGTATAGACACTTTTTGTATATGTATGTATGAATCTTACTGAAATGTGTTGCTGGTTTAACCATCACGTTGGGTTGCTAGCTTTCCTGCATTCCAGTTTGTGATGCATCTCTTTTCATGTGTTCCCTTCTTAATTGTGTTTTCACGGGTTTCCAAGGGGCACACTCACCTCACCCTCCGTGTGTTAGAACCATTCATACACCTTTCTTGGCTTGTTGTGCATGTCACACCCTTGCTACCAATAGGGACATCTTACTTACATATGCGTGCAACAACGGTCAAAGCGATAGCATATGGCCCACTGTTGGGACTCCTACACCAAATGGTCTGTGGTCTATTTGAGATTTATTGCTCGGGAGATCCACTGACATGTTGGCAGGTCCGACACCATGAACATTTTGGTGCTATAAGGAGGGCCAGATGACAAGCTATGTCCTCTCATCCTCTTTTGAACCTTTGCACATCTATAATGGATTCTATTACACTCATCCCTCCACGATGTCTTTCCCATGCCAAACCTCTCAAGATCATGAGGAATTTTTTTGATCTCTTGTCTGAATTTACATATGATGGTGAAGGCAAAGTAGCTTGGCCTGAGTACTTAGAAGACTTCTATGCATTGCTCGATAATGAAGACAAGTTCTATGGAGAAGAGGTCAGCGTGCTTCCATCATATACACTTCATGACTCCCCACAAAAGTGGTGTTGTAATATGCCTCTCGACAGCCTGCACTCACTTGAGCACTTTTGTGATCTCATTGAATCTACTTTCCATAATTTTGATCTAGAACCTCTTGACAAAAAATTGTTACAACAACGGAAGGCCTCGCATGAATCACCTATGGACTTTTTGCAGCTCTTCTGTGATTTGCAGTTTGAAGCTATGAAAAGCAAGATGAAATTTCCATATCTTTGGGACAAATTCGAATATTATCTTAACAAATTAGTTAATCCAAAGAAGAATTTCGAGATCAAACCCCACTCAACATACTTTGGTGATGGAGCTACAAAAGTACGAATAGACATAGTCACTGTCACGAGTGACTATCCGATGTTCCCTCATCAAACAACTCCACCATCATAGAGCGATGCGTGAGAGCATACACCCACATTTGTTCAACAATCACATCCTCTCGACATCTCTCCTTCCAATTTTCATGCAAGCTTGGTTGTGAATCCATTAGGTTAGCACATGGATTTTGTACCTCAACCTTTGTGTTTGTACTCAGATGATCCTCTGCATAAAATTGTCTTGTGTTCTTCCACTCCAGAATTTACACTTGTTGTGAACGAGGATCAATCCATCGATGGAGTTGGTGTTGTGAAACCAACATGTATTGTCATTCACGAAGAGTATGACTGAGAGCTTGAACATCCACCGATAGTAGCGGGCCATCCCTGTTTGTTCGTACCTCCTCTGTTTTTTCCTGACATCCTTGATGATCTTTTCATCCCTCGTTTTTCATGTGTATCTCCATCCAAGGATGCACCTATTGCTGATCATTCGCAGGACACACTGTATGTCAGCCCATCATCCAACAATGGAGAGGACCAGTCATTCATTGAACATCCACTTGATTCTTCATCTTCTTTTTCTAGAAACGCAAAGGGTGAACATCATTTCTTCTTATCTACCCCTCTATGTGATTCATCAAATCATGAGGAGGTCGACAAACATCCTGAATTTTCTGATCTTGATTGTCGTGATCTCTCTACTTCTTCATCCAATCACGATATTGATTAAAATATTGTTAATATGTCTAAGGCACTGGTCTACAATGATCTATCTATCAACGAAGCTGAAATGTCACAAACTTTTGAGGCACTTCAGCCCAAGCTGATGGTTATGTCAGGTCCTCGCTGTCCTAAGGTTTGTTTTACTTTCGATCATGAAATTGTTTAAACACCTAAGGCTCATCATCACTCATATGTATGAACTGAATATCAATCTGACACACATATTATGCTTCCTCCACGCGAACTACATGATACCATCATTCATGCATTCAAGGAATATTAAACAGCAAGCAAACTTGCGCAACATAAGTGGTCTAAATTTCTCACGTTTTCTTGCATGTCACATTCAAGAGAATGCATAGTATTAACATATGCATGCACTGTAGCACAACACCATGGAATGTCCATAGAGTTCCTATCATGCAGTTTCACTCACTTATGTTCTGTGGATTCTTTTAAACTCGGAGCGTGTCTATCTTCATTGTTATATCTTTCTTGTTTTTTGGTCCACACAGCTATCTTGTTCACAAACGATGACTTCACTAACATGGGTGGACCAATGTATCGGTGGCTACATTGGAAGTATCACTTCACGTGAGCAAGCCCATGCACCATTAGCTTAGGAGTAGGAGTAGTGTTTTCTTTTCGTTTCTTGCATGCATGTTCTCTTACTCACTTTGCATGTTTGTTTGTTTACATGCTTGTTCGCTTACTCACTTTTCTTACTCATTTACTTTTGTTTTTTGCTTCTTTTTTTTCTGGTTTGTCTTCTTGTTTTTGTTCATAGGTTAGTTTCACATGGACCATGTGTGACTCTTGAATCAAGCAAGGAAAAGTAAAAGAGGACTTGTGCAGTTATCAATACTTGGTTATCTATCCTCTCGCCTCTGTATGAAGACCTTGTTAGCTTCAGTCCATGATACACCAATGGATACATATTGTTTGAAGTGAACCTTAGTGAAAAAGGAATGGCTTGCATGATAACTAGTGTCACCTACTCTAGTCGGCTTTTTCTTGGTTAATATTTGTCAGCTTAGTCAACTAGAGTAAGGTAAGGAGGGAAACCTTAACAAGCAAATCAAAGGTATATATAAACTAATTCTTTGAAGGAACAACCTCTTCTACTCTCAATAGGTCAGGATCCTTCCTCTACATCTGAAATGAATAAGTGCTATGCACATTTATGGAAATGAAAAATGAAAGTGTGAAAATTTTCAAAAAAATGAAAAATGTATAAGAGAAAAGAAGAGAAAGGCTTCTTGCATAGAGAGGCAACGCAAGTAAATCTGCCTAGGTATTGACCAGGCTCACTGGCAATAGAGCGATGCTTGTGTTCTTGCATGACTCCGTCGAGGTACTATCTAGGCTTGCTAGTAGTGCAGCAACAACATAGATAAAACTAAAACTCTGACAATCATATGACTTGCGCACCAATATACCCTTCATCCCCAATTGAAACAATTGTGTTGGCCTGGCTTGGAATGTGTCGACCAACCAAGGACATGGCAGATGCTACATCTTAAAATCAAGCAAGTGTGGAAACCAAGATGAACAGAGGACTGAACAATACTTCCATAGGTATTAGACTTTATTTCCATGAATAAGGTCCATTCAGAGAGTTGGATTTCTACCACTGCATCGCCAAGTGTTGTAGCAACTAAAAACACCCTCCAAAATTTTTCCTTAGCTTTGTTTTGGAGCCTACCTACCAACCATCCTCAATAGCATGTCTCTCACCATCAAGCATATAGGTTTCAGTTGTTTCTCAAGGTCTTGTCAGCCTGTGCATGTCAGTTTACTTCACTACCCTCACAAGTTGTCTTTCCGAACTTAGACCATGTGCTGGCCAAGCAGATCCCCTAGAAAATTGTGCAACTCTAGAGGGGAACTAGCCTTCTCTTCAGAAATTGCACAAATCATTTGACCAACCTGCTGAGCTCAAGAGTTACACAATGTTGCCCGTCAAGCTTCCTTTGAAAAATTTTGTAATTCATCGGCGATAGTTGCTCAGCCCAAGAATTGCACAAATCAGTGTGTCAGGCTTCCCTCAGAAAATTTCATAATTTTGGAGGGGAAGCAACCATCCGTCTAGAAATTGTACAAAACATCCTGCCAGCCTGCTAGGCTACAAAAATGCACAAAACAGTCAAGCAGTCTTCCTCTAGAAAACTACACAATATGACCCAACACTACTGCTTCGCCTAGAAATTGAACAATTCTAGGAGCAAGTCACATGCTAACCTTAGAAATTTCACAATCCCTCTAAGACAGCTAACACAACTTAGCCCAGGAACTACACAAATTTTCATCCCAGGCTCGCAGATTGATGCATGTGCCTTCAGGTCGACTGGTTCCCTCGAGGATTGAGAAAAGATGTTTTTCATGCATGGACTGTTTTCCCCAAGGCACCATGCAAAGGCATCCCTAGATTTATGGATCTATTTTTACCAGCTGGAAGTTACATGCAATGCTCATTTCGGAAACCTCCCAACAGTGTTGCTTTTCCTAGAATTCTAGCATGCACGTCATAACCTCGATTTTATCAATACTTATGAAACGGACGCTACAAAGCTCATTCCTCACGTCAATCTTGTAGCTCTGACATCCAACATAACATCTAGTAGTCATCGTCACATTCAGCTCAGTTGTTTCGAGGTAAGCCCACTTTGCATGTCTTGCACTGCGTTTCTGTCGCTTTTTGTGTTTTGTCTTGTGTGAGTGTTGTCTTCTTGATTTCAGTGAGTGCCTACTATTATTTTGATGTATGTTAGATTGTAGAAGCACCATTTTATTTTTCGTTCGCATATCACTATTGTCAGATGCATGACACTATTTTTGCATCAACGGTCATTGTTGTGGCGACCCGCTTGACACACATGCATGTTTTCCAGTTTTCTGAATCCTCCACTTGATTTTTGCATGCGTGATCATTCACCTATATTTACACTTAGTATCACCATGCATTCATACTTCTCATGTTTTTGGTCGCCTGTCGGCAGGTCTAGGTTCCCTTAACTTGGACCTTACCTTACTCAGCTAGAATTGCACATTTCTGGAAGTGAAGGCTCTATCCTCCCTCCATAAATTGCACAATTCTGGGAGGTAATGCCTTGTTGGCCCCAGAAACTGTGTAATGCAGTTTGTTGGTTTGCATGTCACTGTTAACTAAAATTGTGCATTGCCCAATTCCAGTTCTCAGTAGGCTAGGATGGATTGTGAATTTCATAGTTCCAGAAGTCAATCAGCCTCCCGATAGCACAAACTATACTTTGTGCAGTTTTGGCACTCAGTCTCCCAACCTCCTAGTGAAAATTGCGCAATATTCATAGACAGTCACACAAGTATGTTACATGTAAGTCCTATAGTTTGTTTTGGTTTTTGACTGACATATTACATTTCATTAGTATTTCCATGTCTCTAGGTATCATAGGTGTTCACCTTCCTCTCAAGAGTATAGGAACAATGACTTCTAGTAGAGAAAAGTTGATAATACCATTTAGAGCACAAGACGGGATGCAATCAATCAAGTGTCTATGAACTTGCTTATCTATTAAGACATCAAGTTCTTCATGGACAAGGATATGAAGATGAAATGGCAGCAACGTCATAACAAGCAACACCATTAGCAATAGCAGAAGGTAGCACACCTGCATGCAACAAATGCATGAGGAGGGTTGCAGACATCGTAGAGGCAGGACAAAGTTATAAGCGCAAGTAGATCCACTTATGATGAAATCAGCTTCGAAGATTAAGGCTATGAGGCAATGACACGACAAGAGGATCGCACAAAGATAGAGAGAGAAATAGAGAAGGACTTGCAAGTGATGAAGTTGCACCAAAAAGATGAACAATAGGAGACACAACATGCACCAACTAAGAAACCATGGTTATATAGGTTATGGACCCATCCAATAGCTAGCACATGGCAAACAGGTTCAATAGTGTTATCGATTGCATGGAAGGGTGTTCAGGAGCATGTATACCATTGTACACACACATGTGATCCCATCCATTTGGCAGACTCACTGAGGCGAAGATAAGAAGCAAGTCTAACTAGAGCTAAACATGTATTTCGACAAGTTCATGTGCATAGTCACCAATACACACTTGGAGATCAACATAGACGTTATGCATCAATATGTTCCTGGTCCAGCTACACTCAAGACGATGATGTGCAAGTTATCATATGAGTTGGACAGAGTAACCATATCATTGTACCCGGATGCAACGGAGGCTAGAGTTTTCTTTTAGCATGATGTCACCATTGAGCACATAGACACCATCATGGATGACAACGCTTGGCATCATTTTGCCACCATCGATCATAGCAAGGATGTCAAAGAGCTGGTCATATCACAACTATCTAAGTGGTAGTAATGTCTTACATGGCTTTCTCAAGCCTATTTAATCTCACATGGGTACATGTGCATATTGTATGTAACTTCTTGTCATGTGGAAGTTCAAGTGTCAATAGCTAAATGTAACAGTCATAGAGTACTTGAAGAGTCACGAGAATAGATGAACAGCCACAATGGGAAACGTCAAGGGCTATCCCCCCCTTTGTTATATATAGTACTTCATAACTCATTGTATAGGCTTTCGGTCAGCTAAACTTTTGATAGGAGTATCTTAGAGAAAGCTTGGAGAGTATTGTAACGAGCCTTGGCTTCTCTTGATACAAAATGGATTTTGGATAAACTCCTAAGTCTAAGTGGTCCTCACAGAGGAAAAATGAAAGTCCAAGGAATTTCTTGGAAATAGCCCCATTGCAGAGATCTTTTCCTTCTGAATCTACTGCAACTTGAATAGGCTAAAATGGACTTAGGATGGAGAAGTTATCACATGCAGAAGATGCCCTTTGTTCTTTGGAAAAAGAGATAAAAACCTTTAAAAAAGGAAGAAAAACCCTTATAAAGGGAAATCGCGTCGGAAAAAGGAAAAGGCTGGATTTAAGCGGAGGCGGGAGAAACCTTAAATCACTGATCCAATGTATAGGATTGGAGGCATACATACATGCAATATCGGGACCATGGACTTGGCAATTGTAATCATGTGATACACTGATCACTGATGATCGGATCGCCACATCAGCATTGGCGATCCACAGAACCCCTCGGCCATATCCGACACAATATGCGATAATGATTGTGACGGGAAATCCCAACTGTCGGATCATCAGAGGAACAGACGGTCAAGATTAAATCAGTGATTGGTGATTGCTAGACTCGATGGATTTCATAAGCATAATTTATAAAATTTGAAATCCAATAAATGGGAATTTCTGTGTATTAACGTTTTTTAGTGTAAAAACCAAAATACAAAGGAATGACACCCGAAGCAATAAAGTGGACCCGAAGGGGAATTCTAAGCCTGATTATATAGATTTTGAGTTCCGTAAAGGCAGATTTCGGGTAGGCCTCAAACGGTAAATGGTTTTGGGGTGGCTCCGGCCGATCCCATACACTAGTGGACACATGGCTGGTGAAGGAGAGATGAAAACCGCCCTTTCGGGTGGGTAACCTTCGTACCCTTAAGCCGCTTGAGATCACATATTGACTATTGGATTGGGGATCACTCACGTTGATGGTGGGGATTGTCAAAGCAACCCAATGCAAACCCAATGTGATTATAGGGTGGATTCTATAGAATTTAAAGTTTGATAAAAAGGATTTTGTCAGGTTTTTGAAGGTTTTCCCGTGTATTTGGGATTTTTCACAATACACTAATGCGATCTGATATGATTCTTAATGGTGGACACAATAGGGATTTAGGGGTGATTGAATGGGATTTCAAGTTCACAAATAACGCCTGATAGTGTTTTTGCGGACATTATCTATATAATGGGATTCTCTCAATTTTTTGGATTTTCACCTATGAAGCAACCTCGATTCCTTTCGTAATTGCTCCTGATGATCATGCCATGCTAAAATAGGTATTTTTATAGGAAATGATGCATTTTGAAGTGATAGAGCCATAAAGGGACAATGAATAGAACAGAAATGGCCGGGGAAGCCAAAAGGCCAGGAAGATGCCTCAAGAAAGCTAGAGAGGACAACTGAGAACACAAAAAGAACAATTCAAAAGGCAGAGCAAAAGGAAAAAGTAGGATTCGAAAAACTATTGTGCAGAGCAGCTAAGGGAGCCTTTGGGGTCACTTGAAGTTCAAGTGGAAATCCAGAGAACTGAAGGTTGCAGAAAGCCAAAGAAGCCAGAGCCAGAGCTAAGAGCCAGAGCCAGAGCAGAGAGCCAGAGCCAGAGCCGAGAGCCAGCACTTGAGAGCTTCAAGATCTAGGGATAAAATGGTGTCTAAACCCATTGTTTCTGTGTAAAATTGTGGATTTGAGCCAAAGCGCTTGTAAAAAAGACTTTTCCATAATCCAAGACAACCTAGATGAGTTGACTAAAGCTCAAGGAGATGTAGCCCAAGTGTTTTGGGTGAACTCCATATTAAATTTTTGGCTTATGTGTGTTTGTTGTTGCTTGCATTGTTTCACTATTATATGTCTTTTATCAATTTAAGAAAATCAATTTACAACACATAAACCGTTTAAAACCAAACACAAGCACACACCTTGTTTCAAGCACATATTTAATTATGCATTGGTTAATCATAAGGACTTGGCAATATTTAAGCTTTGGAAGTGGGAGAGGTTCTTGTAGGTTAGACAAGAAGCCTAAGTGCACCATTTTCGTATTAGGTCGTACCAGAGCCCTGAGGTTGGTTAGCCACACCTTCAAAGAAGGTTATATGAGAGTGCTTGATTGACAGAGAAAAGATTGCTTGTCTGAAAGGTGTTTAAACAGTTAGAGGTTGATTGTATGCTTGTTTTGCAAACTGACTATTGTTTGAGTTTGCAGAAGTGAAGGGAAAGCTATAGATAGCTTAGTCTAGGAAGGACAAAAGGGAAGAAGGGCTGAAGGCATTCTTCTATCCCAGAGGACCTCAAAGAAATCCTTGGAACTCAAGAGGTTTGTTGCCAAAGGTTACTTGAATCAGCTCTTTGTTAATCTTGTTTGAAGTTCTTTTGTTCATTGTTGTAATGGTTACTTCTGCAAGTGAGTCATCGAATCCTTATTTCTTCATCACAAGACTCTTTGATGAAGACATGAAGTAAGAATTGTCCACCATGATGGATATGGTGAGAGAAATGTATGAGGATGGAAGGAAGAGCAACATACTTAGAGAGTAGTTGAATTCCCTGAAGGAAGAGAAGCAATTGCTTTCTGACAAATTGAAGGAAAATGAGAGGAAACTTCATATTGCAAATACTAACCTGAAAATGATGCATGAGTTGGAGACACAACTCTTTGTTTCCCAAGAAGCCTTAGTTAAGTATCAGCTTGAAGAAGAGGTAAACCATTCCAGTTTGTCTTCAAATTCTTCTAAGAATGCTTATATTAGTTCTTTTGAAAAGCATACCAAAGGCATAGGTTCCAAGCTAATGTCCAAGATGGGCTATGAAGGAAAGGGCCTGGAAAGCATGCACAAAGTATTGTTGAACCAATAATGGTTGAGGAAAGGCCTAAGTATTTGGGTCTTGGCTATGGACAACCTTATGGAAAGAGTTCCAAAGATGCGATGAATGCCATTGAAACAACTCCAAGAAGGATTTTAATTGCAAAGGGTGAAAATTGTATTCAGGAAGAATGAAATATCTTGAAACATCATTTGCAGGATGTAGGTGTTCAAAGGCACACACTTGAACCAGAGAGTTGGGGAGATTCTGATAGCCTTGTAGAGATTGATGGTGTTCCAAAGGGAGCCACTTCTTCATTAAATTCACCTCCTCATGAAGGAAATAAAGGTGAAATAGGTAGGTATAAATCTAGTTCTAATCATTTTCCTTTTGATTGTGAAAAGCATGATAAATTTCCACATAGATATGGGAAAAGTATTGCTTGTTCCTTTTGTGGTTTTGATAACCATAATGTTTCTAGATCTTGGAAGGGAATGGCCACATACAAAAAACTTTTGAGGGAAAGGAAGCAAGAAGCCAAAGGTCCATTGGACAAGGAAAATCATGCTATTGAGACGATGCACATGCAGTTCACTTACTACCATAAGCAAAGGAGATCTTGTTGTAAAATGTTGGACTCTGAATCTAGTAATTCTTTCACAAAAGCTCAAGAGAGTGGAAAGAGAAGATGGCAGACATGGAAAGGAAGATTCCATGGATGATGTGTCTCAAGATGATTCACATGATGATGCTGATGTGCAGAAAAAGGTAGTACCTGTGAAAGGGACAGGCAAGAAATGGTTAGAGTTCTTATCCGATTAAGATTGCATGTATATTGATGCATCTACATTATATTTCATTTCATCTTTGAAAGTACAATGTGCTTAAGTTAAAGTTGAAGGATGAGATGCATGCATGAGCATGAGATGCATGAACACAGGGATGTTGATGATTTCTTTGTTTGTGAACATGTATCTATAATTAACTTGCAGGGTTGATTGCTTTGACATGCATGTGATGCCATGTTGACTTGGGAGAAGTTAACTTGGTCTCCAAATGGAGATAGAGATGAAGTGTTTCATCTTTTAGAAAAGGAGTCCTAATGGTCTTTTTCTACATGCTTGACTTGAAGGGTCATTTGTTTAAAGGCATGTTTTGTGGGCTTGGTATCTAGTCCATCATTTGTATGTAGATGCAAGACATGGAGGTGTTCACAAGATGTGAAATTTGTTTCTTTTGTTGAATCAAGAGCTTAGGCCACCCAGTTGTTGTCTATGTTTCTATTGTTATTAACAGTTGTTGTTGACAACTTTTCAAATAGGTACAAATGAATGTTTTGTGAAGTAGATGTACTTCACATTTGTTTGAGCCACCTTGGATCAATGATCAAGGTAGAGAGGTTCAAACTACCTTCCATGACCATTTCAGTAGAAGTTTTGCATGAAGGAAAGAAGGAGGGTAGTTCTTCCCAGGAGGACCAACACATCTAGGAAGGGAAGTGGTCAGAGACTTTGGTTCATAGGCACTATGCAAGGAAAGTGTGTGGAGGCTGAAAGAAGAGGGTGTTGTTACTCTCATTTACTATTCAGATCAGTAGATCAATGCTTTGGAGACCAAAAGTTCTTTTAGTGGGAAGGCATTATCCAAAATGGATTTTGGATAAACTCCTAAGTCTAAGTGGTCCTCACAGAGGAAAAATGAAAGTCCAAGGAAGTTCCTGGAAATATCCCCATTACAGAGATCCTTTCCTTTTGAATCTACTACAACTTGAATGGGCTAAAATGGACTTAGGATGCGAAAGATATCACATGCAGAAGATGCCCTTTATTATTTGGAAAAAAAAGGAAAAAACCTCTAAAAAAGGCAAAAAAACCCTTATGAAGGGACATTGCATTGGAAAAAGGCAAAGGCCAAATTTATGTGTAGGAAGGAGAAGCCCCAGTCCATCGATCCAATGTATTGGATTGGAGGAATACATACATGCGATATCAGGACCATGGACCTGGCAATTGTGATCATGTGATACATCGATCATCGATGATTGGATTGGTGAATCGACATCGACGATGCATAGAATCCTTGGGCCGTATGTGACACGATATGTGATAGTGATCGTGATGTGCCATCTCAGTCATCGAATCGTGAGAGGAATGAATGACCAAGATTAAATCAGCGATCGACGATTACTGGACTCGACGGATTTCATAAGCGTAATTTGTAAAATTTGAAATCGATAAACAACAATTTATGTGTATTAACGTTTTTCTGTGTAAAAATCGAAATAAAAAGGAACGATGCCCGAAGAAATAAAACATACCCAAAGGGGAATTATAAGCCTGATTGCATAGATTTTGAGTTTCGTAAAGGTGGATTTCAAGGGGGTCTCAAGCGGCAAATGGTTTTGGGCTGGCTCTGCCCAATCCCACAGATTGGTCGACACATGGGTAGTGGAGGAGAGAGGAAAACCACCTTTTCGGACAGGTAACCTCCATACCCTTAAGCCACCCGAGATCGCATATTGACAGTTCGATGGGGGATCAGCCAGATTGATGATGGGGCTTGAGAAAGTGACCAAAGGCAGACCTGATGTGATTATAGGGCAAATTCGATAGAATTTGAAGTCTGATAAAAAGGATTTTATCGGGTTTTTGAAGGTTTTCCCATGTATTTGAGATTTTTCCCAATACACTAATGTGATGCGATTGAATGGGATTTCAAGTCCACAAATCACGCCCAATAGTGGTTTTGCATAAATTCTCTGTGTAATGGGATTCTCTCCATATTTTGGATTTTCACCTATGAAACGGCCCCGATTCCTTTTGTAACCACTCCTGATCATCATGCCACACTGCAGCAGACATTTTTACAGGAAATGATACATTTTGAAGTGACAGAGCCACAGAGGGACAGTGAATCATAAAGAAACAGCCAGGGAAGCCAAAAGGCCAGGAAGATGCCTCAAAAAAGCTAGAGAGGACATCTGAGAGCACAAAAATAAGAATTCGAAAGGCAGAGCAGAAGGCAGAAGCAGGATTCGAAAAACTGTTGCGCAGAGCAGCTGAGGGAGACTTTGGGGTTACTTGAAGTTCAAGTGGAAATCCAGAGAGCTGAAGGTTGCAGAAAGCCAAAGAAGCCAGAGCCAGAGCCGGAGCAGAGAGCCAGAGCCAGAGCCGAGATCCAGCACTTGAGAGCTTCAAGAGCCAAGGATAAAATGGTGTCTAAACCCATTGTTTCTATGTAAAATAGTGGAGTTGAGCCAAAGCGGTTGTAAAAAAGACTTTTCCATAAGCCAAGAGAGCCTAGATGAGTTGACTAGAGCTGAAGGAGATGTAGCCCAAGAGTTTTGGGCGAACTCCATATTAAATTTCTATCTTATATGTGTTTGTTTTTGGCTGCATTGTTTCACTGTTATATGTCTTATATCAATTTAAGAAAATCAATTTACAACACATAAACAGTTTAAAACCAAATACAAGCATACACCTTATTTCAAGCACATATGTAATTCTGCATTGGTTAATCATAAGGACTTGAGCATATTTAAGCTTTGGAAGTGGGAGAGGTTCTTATAGGTTACATAAGAAGCCTAAGTGCACGATTTTCAGATCATCTCCATTTTGTAGAGCTAGTATATCTCTTTGGAGGAGTAGGCTACAATGAGTGTAACATTCCATTGTTGGAACTAGTGGTTGGTCATGGTTGTATTGTATGACTAGAACTTTCACTTCTTGATATTATAGAGTCAACATGTTTCATGCATATGTCGTATTGTATTTCAACTATCTTTTTTACTCTAAATGATATATGTATATGTTTTCTTACACATGTGTGTATAGACTCTTTCTGTATATGTATGTATGAATCTTACTCAAATGTGTTTTTGGTTTAAACATCACTTTGGATTGCTAGCTTACTTGCCTTCTAGTTTGTGATGCATCCTTTGTGGTGTGCTCCCTTCTTAACTTTGTGCTTTCACATGTTTACAAGGGGTGCAGTCAACTCACCCTCGGTGTGTTAGAACCATTCATACACCTTCCTTGTCTTGGTGGACATGTAACACCCTTTCTACCAACAGGGACATCTTACTTTCCTCTGTGCACAACCGCGGTCAAGGCGATACTGTACAACTCACTGCTTGAACTCCTACACTAAATGGTCTGAGGTCTAGTTTGCACTTCTTGCTGAGGAGATCCCCTGACATGTTGGTGGGTCCACCACCATCAACAACAGGGAATTTCTTGTTGAGTAATATCTCAACAAAACTCAACAAACAACAAACTAATCTTACCTATATACTAATATAAGCATTATTCCAAGTAAATTATCATGCTTAATTCAAATATAAGATACGTGTCAACATCAAAATTGTCATCAAACATATTTGGAAATAGCATCCACATGATTTTAAAAATTTCATCCAACACGAATTAAAAATGTAATTGGCGCAACTTTAAAGAACTATAATTTGGAATAATTTAATTTAATAATACTTGATTTGCCATAGTTTAATTTAATAATACTTTTTTGTCACACTATATTTTTTAATAATTTATATTTAATTAAAGAATTGAGCAATGGTGAAGTGTAGCTAGTTGCATAAATGATCTCAGATTGGGTAGCCATAGAGGATACCTTACATGACAAAACTATTATTCACAAATGTTGAAACCTAATCTTTTGGATTGGGTGAATATATGTAAAATAATGTAAATAGAAAATAAGAAGAGTTGGAATATGAAGAGACACTGGGAGATGAATCAAAAGAGTCTATCCCTCCATGTATATATCAATCATCATCCTTAATGAAAAATAATAATTCATTTGAGGAGTTATCTCCCGGTCTGACATGGTATAAAAGCCATCTCTAATTTTGGCTTCACTCTTTGCCCTTATAACTGCCTCCTGCCTCTATTATGCCTATTTTTCAGAACTAAAACCTCTGCCATTGTCCAATTCTCTACATTTAGCATTAATCTACATCGAAATATGTGTTGTTGGAAGTTGCTGGAGGATCGAGTCTGTGCTGCCTAGAAGCGTTGTGGTGCAGTGAGCTTCATCCATGTTGAGCGAATGGTGTACTGATATGTCGTGTGTTGATTTATTATGACTGTGGCATTCAAACTATGGCATAGACTGAGTTATTGATGGTGGTATTACATTGATTTTTTCTTTTGCATATGTTGAACGTTTTGTTGCATATGTGTTGAAACATTGTTCCATAGAGTTATATATCAGTTTAAAATTAATCACATTTTCCACCATGTGTTGAATATTGTTTATTGCATACTTCCCATCATACATTGAATGTTATTGCATATATGACATACCGCCCTGAATCCTCATGCCTTGAATCTTGGCGTGACATCACCACCTCTTCCCACAGTGATACCTCCCACCACCACTGTATACCATCATTTTTAATATATAAAATTGGTCCTGAATGTTGTGTATAATGGAAACTATAGTGTGTATAATTCCTGCCTCCATTATATAACTCTCCCATTCTAATACAGTACCATTATTAAGCATTTCTCGCCCTGTACCACTGTTAAGCATCTCTCTCCCACTGTAATACCTTCCACAACTATACTTTCATGTTACATCATGTTATATGATGATGATGGTGGTGGTTAATGTCCACTGAGACCAAATTGGTCTATTAGACCTATACCTTTCTTAGTTTTTAATTATCTGGCTCCTCATCTTTCTTGGTGAGATTGGTGTTGTAGCTTTATTTTTTTCTCTACAGTCTTCCAACTTCCTTTATCTTGCATCTCCTTCGTCTCTTCTGGTTCTTGGGACATTGGTGTCTTAGCTTCGCGATCTATTGTGGTCGTCCTTTTGAAGATAGTGAGAGAAGAGGTTTGGTCTAGGAGATCTGCTTTGCTGTTAAATAAAGATTTATTTTGTGCGGTATTCTAACCCTCATTATTGTTTATGCTTGAGGGGTTGTCAAGTTCATTTTTTGGTTGTTCGACGGGGCTTTCTCTCTACTTGTCTTGAGAGTTGTTTCATTCTTGCTCGATTTCTTGTGATTTAGAGTTTTCTCTAGAGTTTTCTTCTTTGATGACAGTGTAGTGTTGTTTTTGTGCTCGTTCCCACCATGTAGATCTATGGTGGTTTTTTCTAGCATAATTTTTCTGGGAGGCTTTTGGGCAACTTTTGGCTAGAAGGCCAGTCTCAAAGCAGGATCAACATTTGAATAGGACACTTTCATAATTGAGTTTCTGGTTCCACACATAGTCTTTACATTTTAGGTTTATTTCAACTGGGAATCCGGTGCTGAAGTCCATTTCCACACAGATGCGTGCATAGGTGGTTCTGTCATATTCCTCTATTTCTGGGCACCTGCAGTAAAATTTCCCAATTGCATTTCCAATGGCTTTTAGTGAGGAGAGATTCTAGAGATGCAAGGGTAGGATTGGCAATATCACCCAAACTAGTGCTGAGGTTATGACTGTTATAGAGGGATCAAATGATGAGTTCCATGGCCTCATGAATAAGCCTAATTTTCCCAAAAAACAAGGGCCAGAATCTAGAATACATTGTCTGCTTTTAGGATTTTCAAAATATACTGTAAAGAAACCCCTAGCATAGGGGTAGATATTAATTTCATCAGAAATGACAGGCTTCCTTACCTTCGAGATCCAATTGTGGAGAGCTGTCAGTTGTGGCCAAAAACCATTGAACCAACAGATTAGGGCACTTTCAGAAAACTTCAAAGCCTCATCGAGTGAGGCCTAGACCCCCTAGATAGTGGGAGCTGGAGCTTCACTGACGATATAGGTAGGATCTTGCCTTCTAGAAGTGGATGGAGCTAAGCCACCAACTATTTTCGCGAAGTTGGGAGCCATATTTTACTTTCCCATGATTAGATCTAGATCTAGCCACAAAATATTAGATCTAAAACCCACCGAAAAGGAAAGAAGGCAAAAGATTAGAGCTAGATCTAGATCTAGCCATAGAAGATTAGATCTAGAACCTAGCCACAGAGTCTTAGTGAGCCTTTTAATTTGCAAGAAACCTTTAGCATACGTTTATTGTTGGTTTTGCCCAAACTGAATTGTGAACTCCAAATTTGGCAAACTCCAAACTTTACAGGAAAAACATCTTCATATATTTTCTTCAGTGATGGTGATTGCTGGCAAACACAGTCTCTATTCCTACTGGAGATTGGCAACAAACATTGCGTCGCTGACTGTCAAAAAGTATTGTAGATTCTTAGGGATGGTGATTGCCGGCAGAAGAGTCTGAGCGAAGATTACACGCAGAAGATTTTGTCATGGATGTGATCTTGTATTTTGGCTGTGGAACCCAAGCTGTATGCTAACACAGAAGATTGCACGCAGAAGATTGCATGCAAAAGAGTCTTAGTGATGGTGATTTCCAGCAGATTAGGGCACGCAGAAGACCACACTACCTTCTTTGAATGGAATATAACCTTTGTCATTACACCCTCCCCCATGCAGTAATGCCACTCTAACTCTCATTTTTCTATAGATGTAATTTTATATAACATATTCCCATACCATAATATATGTTGCTTAGTATTTACTCACCATATCACCGTGGTATCCCACTGTGGTGCCACTATAATACCACCCTCCACTGTCTAGTCAATACACTCTACACCATACTACCCAACTCTACAAACCACCCTTCATGGGCCCATTACGAACCTGCTCCACTGCTCCATCGAACCATACCTCACTATGAAAAAACTCATTTCATATGTTATACTCCCATAAGTTATAATTCCTCCACACATTGTATAATGACTTCCCCCATATACACCCTCCCCTAAATACTCCCTCCCCCATATACTCCGTCTCCTGAGCATACCCTCCCCCATATACCACCTCCCCCAAATAATACCTTTGTTTTAATGTATCAAAGTGCATGTTTCTATACATATTACCACCATAAGTGCATTTTATTACAATATATTTGTAGCATAGTACATTTTTTACACAATACACACATTTAAAATGCATTCATTGATATTTATTGTTGTAGTTTTCTCGGGAAAAGAGAACTATGATGAATGGTCACGGAAGATAAAACACACTCTCATTTTCAATGAGTTGTGGAAATGAGTTTTTTTAGGAGAAGGATATAATGAACTTGCAAAGCCCACCACATAAAAGGAGATTTCCAATTAGGAAAACAAGAACATCAAGGCTTATTCCTTGATTGCAGCATTTGTAAATGAATAGGTGAGTCACCATATTCCAACATTTTCAATGTATTTTCAAGCCTTACAAAAGTTGAAGGAACTTTATGATTCACACTTTGAACTTGAAGTTGTCCAATTGATGTTTAAATTGTTTAGTCTTGAATTGAAAAATGATGACCCACTTTCTTCCGCATCGAAAGTAAGATCTATTATGCATGATATCAAAATAACTAGTGTTCAAATAAACATTCCTCTCATAGCTTATGTCAAGGAACTATATCCAACTTATTCAAATTATCGGGGGTCATTGCAAGAAAGTGGAAACCTCAAGGAGATTACCTTTGACTCCCTTGAGAAGAAGTTTGCTAAGAGAGAGAATGGATTTTGGGAAGAGGAGAACTCCTCAATTTTCTAAAGAAGTTGTGTTTCTTGCACATAAAGAGAAGAATTATGCACAATATTATTCTAGAGGAAGAGGTGGTCGAAGAGATAGAGCAAAGAGGAATTTTAGAGGTACGGGGGGGACATAGTTCCAAGGAGAAAAGTCTAATATTCATTGCATAAATTGAAATAGAGATGGACATGATGCATCCAAATGTAAGTTTGCCTGGGAAATAATTGAGTAGGAAAGAAATCAAGCCAAAGGTAAAACCAATGACAAAGGGAAAGGTAAAGCACCCGAACCTGCTGACTATGTTGTTGCACATTGTAATATTGGATAAACTGAATACTTATTTAATGATTCACTTTCTTCTTGGAGAAAGGATTGGTTTCTCAATTTAGGGGTAACTTTCCACATGAATTTTAGAAGATATTGTTTTGAAGAATTTATTAACAATGTTGATGGAGTATTATACTTTGCTGACAAGTCCAAACTGAAGCCCCTAGGGCTTGGCACAATCAGGCTCAAATTTCCTGGTCTTCCAGACTTTCTTCTGCATGATGTTTTATATCTCCCAGAGTTAAGGAGAAATTTTCTCTCTTTGGTCCAGATCCACTAGCAACAACACTCCTTTTATATGTTTGATGGAATGCTTGAGTTCAAAAAAGAATAAGATCCCTCACTTGTCATGATGAGGATAGAAGAATAAAGACTTCTGAAGATGCAACGTACCTCTGCTCATGCACAAAACTTCTCATACACTTCTCATTGATGAAAGTACATTTCCATAAAGTCTTTTATGGCATGCCAGATTTGGACACTTGAATCATGACATTTGTATGTTGAAGAAAAGTCGTGTTATTGGTTTGCCTACAATTCCTTGGAAACTTAAGCAATGTGATGCTTGTATATTAGGAAAGCACAGAAAATAATGTTTTCATGATTCACATCCTAGAGCACGTAGACAAATGGAACTTATTCGTTCACACTTATGTGGCTCATTTCTTATTCCTTCTATAAATGGAAATAAGTATATGATGAATGTTATTCATGACTACACCAGAATGTGTTAAGTTTATTTATTGAAGAACAAATATGATGCTTTTCCAACATTCCAGAACTTCCATGCATGGATCGAAAGTGATGCACGATCTCATATTGGCTCTATTCACACTAATAATGGAAAATAATACACTTCAAATGAATTTGAAAACTATCTTTGCCAGCATGGGATCAAACATGAAACAATTGTGACTTATAATCCCCAACAAAATGGAGTAGCTGAAAGAATGGACAGGACAATCTTAAATATGGTATGTTCCATGATGTTTTTCAAGAATATAGAATTGATGTTTTGGTTTGATGTAGTTCTATGTGTTGTAAATCATCTCATGGTAGTTGGTTCCACTTGTTATTCCTTTATAGTTAAGGAACAAAGAAACAAAATTGGTGCAAGGAGTCATAAGTGTATCTCTTAGGGTATTCAAATACCTCCAAACCATACCATATCTATGATGAAGTTAATACGAAGTTTTTGCTGTCTAGAGATGTGATATTTCTTGAATCTTCTAAGGCTGGCAATGTTGATAAGAGGGAACTTTATCACTTGGATAGATTCAGACATGCCAAGTCATTTCAAAAATTTGATAATGAGATTCCACATCTTGAAGGGGGGATTCCTATACTAGATCAATATGTGGAATTCTCCCACATGAAGTTGTTGGGTTGTGTTATATTCTTTCCACGACTAACCTACGTAGTGAACCGGGGGGTTAGAGGGGGGGCGGAGCACCCCCTTCGCCGCGCCGATTGCGCAACGGGGGGGTCACAGGGGGGGCGGTAGCGCCCCCTGTCCAGGGGGTTTGAGGGGGGCGGGTAGCCCCCCTCTACGGGGTTCGGGGCAGCGCCCCGAGA
>APFE030099463.1:28409-88964 GCA_000404065.3 Pinus taeda | reverse complement strand
TTTCTAACCCCGCAAGTCTGATCAAGATTGGATTCTACAAAGAAGAGTTATGTCAAATATCCCATGATGACTTGATTATAGACTAGTTCAGTAGATTGTACGAAGTGCCATCGTCACTATCAGCTTGGTCAATCCTATGCTTTTACTTGGTTGTTTTACCCTTTATGAGGAATAGTTGTAATGAGTGGTCTTATTAGCCAACCTCTTCACATAAATCAACATGTTTTGAGAAGTTGCAACATCACCGGAACCAATTGCTATCCTAGACACCACTCGTTCCTCTAAGTGGAGTCCTCTTTAAGCTCTTTTCTGACTCTTGAAATATGAAAATATTGTCGAGAACTTATCCTTTTCAGCTCATAAACAAATTAGAAATGACATCTACTTAGTATAATTTTAACCTTTTTCTGAACTGAGATATATTATTTACAAAAAAGGAATACATTGATCAAACATCGTCAATAGGTTCTCTCTTATATTATTTTATGCTTTTTCGGACTTGAGAGACAGCTTACGAAGAAGAACTTGTGGAGTTTTATTTTTGTCCCTTTTAAAACCCTCTAAACATGAAAAGGACCAAGTTCTCATTGTCGTTAAACTCGTTAAAACATCAAATAGCGACAAACTTGTCCATAATGACAAGACCAAGTTTCACCTTGGTTAGGCTCATTAAAACATCACATAGCGATGGATTCACCCAAAGGGTGGAATTATACTACAAGCATATGTTATCCTCCTCAAGCTTGTTAAAAGATAAATAGATATTGGTTAGCAATGACTGGGGAAACTGGGAAAAGGGATAAATCGCTTTATGGTAGTAAGCCGCTCTTGAACATGACACTTTCACTTCATCTCTGTGACTATTTGAGTTGGGTTATCTGCTTGATGGTTATCATACCTGTGGTCTATCACTCCATCCATCACTTTGGCTTTGGGTCAATGCTGCTAATTCATTCAGTGTCACCGACATGTTCAAGAGAAGTCATTCAGTAAAACTTCATCCTTTGCAATACACATAAACCTTCATTTTCATGGCTACCATTCTTGAACCTTGTGTCGTCTGTTATATTCCTTCTCCAAAATAATTATACTTGTTTTGTGTCGTTGATGTGGGATACATCAAGGCCCTCCTGCAACGAGTCACTTCTTGTCGACATCAACACATTATCCAAGAAGTTGACTTAGAAACACCCTTTCAATACCTCGGAGCTTGCATACATCAATGGTAGTTTTCTCGCTTCCGGCAATAGGTTGACATCACTAGCCTTTGACTGAAAGAACTTGTATGGTGTTCGACATCAAAACATTTATTCATGCCATGTAGAATGTACTGCAGTACCTTGAGAATCATCATCATTATCAGTGATCTCTCCCACGTCTGTTAACGACTTACATCATTGGCTGGTAATTAGATAATGTCTTCCCATGTTCGACTTCAGATCACATATTCCCATGGTTAGACTCGTACTTGAGTGAACGATTGAATGAGATAGAAGACACCGAATCTAGTTTCATCATCCGAACTGCGATTTTAGGAAAGTACTAAACCATCTGTACGATGGCTTTACACTGATGGTCATCCCATCATGGGTCTATATCTATAGACGATTATATATGTACATGTCATGAAAATTTTATATGTTGATTATTGCTATGCCTTCCCTCAACAATTCATGAAAAATCCAATATATCATGATGTTATGTATTGTAATCGATGTAGGTCACCGTCCACTTCAGATCCTCTCTGTCACAGCATAAAGCATATCACTCCACATTATCATTTTCGACTTCATGCTTTAGGGAGAAACTGTTACATGTCTATTTTGGCACATCACTCTTGACATTCAGATCAATACTTTTAGGGCTCATCAAACCCTAATTTAGTTGTTACATGCCCTAGAGAAGTCAACTCATTGGATGCCTCCTTCTATGAATGTTTCATGGCCTGAAGCCCTCCTGAAATGCCTCCTTGGGACACCAATGCAGCCTAAGCCTTGAGACACTGCGCTGCAGAGTAGGCAGGCCCATTATGGCCTGCACTGCAGTGCACTTTTTAGCCTGCGCTGGGTGAGATTGAGTGAAATTTGCATAGGGTTCTAAGAATATTCCTCCATTCTAGATGATTCTAGAAGGTTCCTATCTCTTATCTCCTCCAATGAGCTCAAATTTGGATAGGCTAAAGGTCAATTAACCTCCTATCCTCTCATCCCTTACTCCATGGAAATTAACTCCAAGTTTGGAAAGCCATTCAATACCCTCATTTATGAAAAAACCACCTCCATTTCCCTATAAATTAAGCACTCATCATAGAGATCAAGGGCTAGAATCTGAAGTTTCTAAGGAAATTATGTTGGTTTGAGGATTTAGTTTACGCTGAGCAATGTTATGTTGCTGGAGTTTTGTGCTTTTGATGTGGCGAGGGTTGAACTGACGCTGGAAGAGTGGCACACGATCGAATTGTATTAGGTGATACTCTTCCTTCTACATTAATAAATAGCTTATTCCTTTTCTCATATGATTGTTCATATATGTGATGATTATGTGTTTCAATGTCTTCGATTCCATTGTTGTATAGTATATAGATCATGTATGCTTTGATTGTTTCTTGTTTCTGTTTCTCTTGATGCATGTACCCTTTGAGCAGATTTAGTTCAAGTGGGAGTGATGGGAGTGATTCAAAAGAGATACAGGAAGCGAAATACTACAAGTAAGTTCCTCCATCTCATATATCTTCAATAACAAAAGGTTAAACTACTTTCTTTCTGTTGTTCTAGGTGTAGTCACCCACCTAGGGAAAATGTGTTTATCCATAGATGCAAATTCCATGTAACAAATTGATCTTTGTTTTGTGGACTATTCCGCATTGTAGCTAGTGATGTCATTCTGCTCCTGTGTTCCTTTCAGGCTGCGTACTATTACAACCTTCTAATGGACGCACTTCCTTTTCCCCTCTATGTGTTATAACCCCCATGCATCTCACTTGACTCGCTACAAGGTCACACACTTGCTTCCGACAAAAGTCATCATACTTATCTCTACGCGCTACCATGGTCAAGGCACTACATTAGCACCCACTACTGGGACTCTTATTCGAAACATTCTGAGGTCTAGTGGGGACTTCTTAACAAGGAGATCCCCTTGAATGTTGGCGGGTCCAACACTGTGTTGTGGCCACAACCACCACCCTATTAAAACCTGCTCTGATGGAAAATTTGAATGGGTCCCCTATAAGTTTGATCTTTCATTTCTCCGAATGGTAACTCTCTGAATGATTTGTTTTTATCCTAGGGAGTTTAACTCTCTGCCGAGTCAAATATTCAACTCTTAATGGTTAAGACCCCCCCTGAATAAATCTCTACGGCGTGATTCATTTATAACCCAATCTAGCCCTTCATTCATATCTTTCATAGGGACTTTTTCAAACCTCATAAACCTTCTATCGCGCTTTTATTTCTATTATAACACTTTTGTAATAGAAATACTTTGCAAGAGTATTTAACTTACCTTTTCTGCGCTTTTTCAATATTTATACATTTCTTGATGCCTACCTTTATCGTTATCACAATCTCTCAATTTCCGCAGTTACACTGCACATTCCTCTTTTGCATCCGATAAGCGATGACCTTCTGGACTTCAAATGCAATTAACCACGTCTATATCCTTTCGGGTCCATCGTTACATCGCTTATCGTATTCACTTGTCCGCTTCTCCATCGCAAATCGCAATTGGCGGAACCCAAGGCTTATACATAAGGCGCGATGCGACACAGCAGACCCGACGGGACTATTAAGCATAACACATATGATTTTGGGTCCGCTCCCCAATCGCAAATTGCAATCGGTGAAACCCAACGTTTATACATAAAGCGCGATGCAATATGGCAAACCCACTGGGATTATTAAATGCAACACATATGTTTTCAGGTCCATCCAACCACAAATCATAATCGGCATGACCAGGGGTGATGTTGCATGTGAATGCCCGCTGTGATGTGTGATTGCGACTTGATCACATCACAACCTTGGCTGAACCAGGGGCCGATTCTTTCACACTTATTCCTTTTAATTTTATAAAAGCTTTATTGAGGGAAATATTTTTGTTTTAGGCATTTCTATCATATTTTCATAAGCATAGCTGATGTTGATTATTTCTGCAGGCGAGCACCAAGAGAAGGCAAGCGAGGTCGAAGAGCGGATGCATAAGCATCAAGAATGGCTCCGGGTAAAAGATGCATGAGCGGATCCGAAGAATATATATATGCAGGTGTACTCTATTTAAGATCCGACCTTAGGCATTCACAGTCAGGTTTCCATGTGTTACCTGTGTATTCCGAAAGTGATGTTGTCCTAGGTTTCATCATGAAGAGATGACACGCAATCATTCTCCTGTCCATCGTCATCCATTCATTCCCCCTAGGAAATAGAACGCTCCAGCAAACGTGACCTCAACATGTCAACGGTTTCACCAACTATTCTACGTCTGTATATTTTGATTTGTATATTGAAAAGGGGAGGAAGGTGGAAAGTCGGGGGGAAGACGAAGGGTCAGTATTTTTCTGCATAAATATTACCTCCAGAGAAGGGAGGAGGAAATTTTTTTTGGGGGGGGGAGAGAATAGCTTTTGGATTTATTGTGCTAATAAACAAGACTGTTTGGGTCAAGAAGGAGCCTTTTTCTAATTTATCTTCCTTTTCTTTCATGTGTTTAGAATCAGGGTGTTGTTGTTCAAATAAATATAAATATGTTTTGTTTTTGTGCATATTGATAACAGACAGTTCGTGACTAGTCTCTCTTATTCAAATATAATTTGTTACCATGTTTAATTCATGAGTGGTTGCTCATTCGAAACCTTGTTAAACATTAGTTGCAAGTTTTATTTGTATGGAAAGGAATGTGTATTCTTGTATAAGTAATTAGATTGAAATTAAGATTTAATACATCCTTGTTCATCTGTGAACCAGTAATTGATTCATTTGGACTTTGAATCTATATATGATGTTTAATCTCTTTTTGTTATGCTCCTACAGGATAGATTAGAATAGTTAGGACTAGCATAAGTAGTTAGAATCAGTATAAATATGATCTGATACATATAGTTTAGCTGTTTCTTTGTTCATTTAGTGGAAGTCTTCCTCCGGGAGAAATCTTTCAACACCTATAACAGTTTACGAGGTCCTTTAAAACCCTTTGGAACTAGCCATTCCAAATGAAAGTAGATCTAATCGGGGTCTGCAATCGGGTTGGTTCCCTTTGTTGGCATAGTGAAAATTTGCTGCATCAACAAATTGGCACTAGAAGGAGGGCCTGAACCACCGTCCACATCTTTTCATGATTTCATCTAGAAATGTCGCGCATGGATTCGAAAATATTGATGTATGGATCGTAAAGGTAAAAAAAATCATTCCGCCCATTTGGAAGAGCCTCATTTCGAAGAAGCATAGATCCCTCTAAGTCCCGTGTTTGGGTCACCCAAAGAATAGAGACTGTGGGAGTATCCTGTCACTCAGGAACAACGAGTCAGAGTACTTACTCGGGCTTACACTCGTTCCCTCTCTCAGCTCCCCATCTTTCACTCTTTACCTCCGACAACTAAAAGAAAGACAAGGGTATTTCCCATAAGCGAAGAGAGATCTACAACCCCTTCTATTGAAGATATTTTGCTAGAGTCTTTGTAAAGTATCAACACTCCTTGGGAGGAAATTCCTGAGGATCCCCCCTCTAAAGGTAATCCCTGGCCTAATTTGGAAAATCCTAAAAAAGAACGCCTTAAAGAAACCTTCAACCAGAACCTCCCTATCCATAATATGGCTAACGTTCCCCCTCTAAGTGGGAATCCACCTCCACCGCCCCCTCCGAGTGGGAATCCGCCTCTACTGCCTCCTCCAGGTGGGAATCAACCCCCACCTCCTCTAGGAGCACTCCCTCCCTGGCTTGCACAGGATGTCGTAGCGGTACCTGGGCAGCAGCAAGCCTTACCCAAGAACACATAAAGAGTATTGCCTAAATTCGACCCTGAGCGAGGAGACACTGCTGATAACCATATTCACTCTTTCTTCCTAGCTGTGCCCATGTTGGGGATAGCCGATGAAGATGTAGTATTTCGCTTATTCCCTTTTACTCTGATTGGTGCAACCTCCATATGGTACTTTAGCTTGAGAATAGGCTCGATCATGTCATGGGGTGTCTTTCAGCAGGCCTTCTTAGACAAGTTTAGCGATGATAAGACGCTTGCAACCTTAGTTTTAGAACTATCCCATTTAAAAATGGAAGCAAAAGAAAATGTCAAGGATTTTAACATCCTGTTCAACACTTGGTTCAACAGAATCCTAGTTAATGCTAGACCTACTGATGAGGTCCTCATGGAATTCTACATCACTGCTCTCCCTGTCCCTACTGCGATGTGGGTCAAGAGGAGTAATGCACAAACCTTACAAGGTGCTATCAATGAAGCAGTGAAAGTCGAGAATGAAATGATCAGTCTCACAGCATGTCATCATACAACCGAAGAAAAGAAAGCCTCTCAGTCATCCAAGAAGAATAATGGGAGTGATAACAAAGTGGTTGAGATCAAATAAAAGGATACCACAAATGTGGAAGGTTTGCATTGGATCATTAAGAAATTGACGAACACAGTCATCGATATGAAAAGGAATTATGGAGAGAGTACAAATGGGAATGGAGGATATTATAACAACAGAAAATCCTCTAAACCTTTCTATCGTAAGAAGATAGAAGGTGGTCATGGACAACTTGTGATGCCTGCTCCACCCAATGAAGGGATTTTAATATGGAAGAGATGGCTCTTATCGGATCGCTCCTTACCAAAGAAGAACCTATAGTGGAGTTGGAGCTAGAACAAGAAAATGAGGAAGAATACGAAGTAGAAGAGCCCTTGGATGAGGAATCTCAAATCAATGTATTGTGGGGTTTCTATACAAATGAGAACAATGACGACGAAGGAGATAGTACGGCAGAAATCCACACACAAAGTAAAGGTCCACTTGCAGGCGTGATGAAGCCTATAGACCAGATAAAGAAAGATGTTTTCCCTTTGAAGGAATCCACTCCCAAAGTTCCTGTTGAGAAGCTAGACCTAGTGGTGATTCCAAGAGTACTCCAGTTATGAACTATCCACAAAAAGATAATACATCTCCAAATGCAACAAAGGCGACTCAAAATGGTAAACTCCCACCTAAGAATGGCAAAACAAGTATGTTTACTCTACCCTACCCTGTTTATAACATTGATTACAACATTGTGGATGATCTTAAGAAATCTCGAGCTAATATCACACACTTCGATTTGTTAAAGTTAACGCACCAAAGGGATTTTTTTTTGAAAGCTATGAATGAACGGAATTACAAATCTCCCACCAATTCGAGTAGCCAAACCAAGAAGTCAGCATCCAGACCTGTTATTACCCCCGGTATAGCCCAAACGTGATTAGCCATGGAAGCCACTCTATCAAAAATGAATCGAACCCCCCAAGAAGTTAGTGCAGCCATGATAGGAAGGAAATCAAAATCCATGACTCCACCTTTCCTTATCACATTTGAAATATTCAACATGAACGTATACAATTGCTTGGTAGATTTTGGTGCCTCGTCCACTATTATGCCTTACGTTGTTGCTAAAATACTTCATGCAATGATCGAGAAAATTGGAACTCGGATTATGCAACTAGACAGAACAAATGTAAAAGTAATTGGAGAATTGAAAGATGTGCTGATTTGGATGGCTGCTAAACCACAGTACACACAAGTCATTGACATAGTGGTAGTCGACATACCCGAGGCATATGGAATGCTACTTAGTAGGGACTGGTCAGCAAAACTGAATGGATATTTCTCAACTAATTGGTCCCATATATTGTTGCCTCAGAAGGGAAAAGGTGATATGTTGATAGTTGATCGAGAAAGATACATGAAGTATGTAGTGACAGAACTAAACGACCCCAATGAACCTGTAATGTTTACCAACTCTATCCTTGGGAATTATAGTTTCGACATTTGTGCCACGAAAACCTGTTTTGGAGAATTCCATGTAGAGACAATTGAAGAAACTGCAATAAACACACAGTTGGAAGCTCTCCCCTGTAGTCCAACTAATGAGCCACCCTCTAATATAGTAGATGATAGAACTAATTTTTTAGGAAGCAGGTCATTTGATGTAACATGAGATTCTATATTTTGGACACTCTACTTTGATGGCTCTAAATGCCTTGAAGGTGTAGGTGTTGGGAGCATTCTCATTGACCCATAAGGGAGCCAACATCTGATGGCTGACCGGTTGGAGTTCACGTGCACCAACAACACAACAAAATACAAAGACTTGTTGCGGGGCCTGAAAAAAGCCATTGATATGAAGGTAAAAAATCTTAAAGTTTTTGGTGACTCATAGATAATTGTGGACCAGGTAAGGAAAAGGATACATTGCAATTCGCCATTCCTGGTAAGATACCAACATGAGGTACGGAGCTTAATTGATAGTTTTGATTCTTTCAATATCACATACATACCTTGAGGGCAAAACCGAGATGCCGATCTGATGGCTGGTATGGCTGCAAAACTTTTGCTTGATCTTAGATTAAACAAGAATAAATATTGTGTTGAATTAATTTTCAGACCATCCATGCCTGATAACATCTTGAATTGGTAGGTGTTTGAAGGTGATGAGCAAATCCTTGAGTTCCTGCATTGCGAAAAAACATTCAAAAATGTAGTCATTGATGAAAAAGAGCATGACAAACATATGAACGAGAGTGAAGATGAGGAAAATGATCAACCCAATATAATCCCCAAGTCAGTTGTCAAGATGGAGCACTTTTATGACCTACATGATAAATTTAAGAATTCGACTAACTGCAAAACACATAGCTCATCCATGAAGTATGAGTCGTTCAACCTTGGAAACGAAGAAGACCCAAGAAATGTTAATTTGGGCTTGGGATGCCCTCCACAAGAAAAGGTTGCATTTGTTAAGTTGTTTAAAGAGTACAAGGACATATTTGCATGGACATATGGTGACTTAAAAACCTTCGATACCGGCATTATGCAACATGTAATTCCTTTGGAAAAGGATGTCAAGCCCTACCAACAAAATCTTCGCAAGATGCAACCAAGCCTGGAATCGTTGATGAAGAAAGAATTAAACAAAATGTTGGACGCCAAAATAATTTTTCCTATCAGGCACACCCGCTGGGTAGCCAATCTCATGCCAATAAAAAAGAAAAATGGAGACATCAGGTTATGTATCGATTTCAGAAACCTGAACAAAGCATTGCAGAAAGTTAACTATCATGTCCCTTCTATGGAACACATTCTTCATTGCGTTTCTGGGTCTGAAATGTTGTCCCTATTGGTTGGGTTATATAATCAAGTTTTGGTGGTGAATGGAGATCAACTTAAGACAACCTTCAACACTAAATGTGGCACTTACGCATATCGCAAAATGTTGTTTGGAATTATTAATGCGGGCGCCACATTTCAAAGAGCTTTGGACATAGCTTTTCGAGGGTTTATTAGCAGATTAGTAGTGGTTTACATGGATGACATTACTGTGTATTCATATCAAAAAAGGGATCATATTTATCACTTGAAACAGATTTTCGAAAGATGCCGAAGGTACGGGATATCATTGAACTCCAAGAAGAGCGTTTTTGCAGTTACAGAAGGGAAACTACTAGGTCATATCCTCTCTAAAGAAGGGGTTATTATCGATCCTGAAAGAGTAAAGACCATCATGAGAATAAAACCCCCCGCAAGTAAAAGGGTAATCCAATCCTTTTTCAGGAAAATTAATTTCATTAGGAAATTTGTTTCAATTTACGCAGAAATAGCGCATCCCATTCAGCTAATGATGAAGAAAGATGTTGTGTATAGGTGGAACGATGAAGCTAAGAGATCATTTCAGCAAATTAAGGAGGCCATCACAGAAGCTCCTGTGTCGGTTAGCCCCAAATTTGACAAGGAATTCCTCATGTACACTTTCGCTTCAGACATTTCATATGCCGCAATCCTCACCCAAAAAAAAGACAACAGCGATGAAGTCCCTATTTCTTATATGAGCTCTAATCTTCAGGGAGCAGAACTGAACTACCCATACATGGAGAAACAAGGTTTTGTGGTTTTTAAAACCATGAAACATTTCTGCCCTTATTTATTAAAGGCAAGGACTAAAGTAGTCGTCCCCCACCTTATTGTAAGATCCCTTTTTGTGCAGAGGGAGATGGGGGAATGGAGAGGGAATTGGATAACTGCTCTTCAAGAATACAACCTCGAGATTAAGCCGACAAAGATAGTTCGAGGGCAGGGATTGTGTAAGCTCATGGCAGAAGCCTTGGTAGATAAAGAAGGGGCGTTGGAAGAACCAGAAGCACAGAGCACATGGGACGCACAAGTAGAATTCAGGGAGGAGCCCGAATGGACTAACGAAATGCTGATGTGTGGGCGTGAAACGTTGGAAGTCCCTTTGGTCCCTGAGTCATGGTATTACGACATACGCTTTTATCTAACATGGGGATCATGTCCTGAGCACATGGATGCATCACGAAGGAGAGCACTCAGATTAAAATCTAATCAATATCACTTGGCCAATGACATATTATATAGATAAAAATTATGATGGAGTTTGGCTAAGGTGTTTGGAAAAGGATGACGTTGATCATGTTCTGAAAGAAATGCATGACGGCCCAGCAGTGGTCACTATGGCGGAGAGACCACTGCTCACAAAATATTAATAGCTGGGTATTATTGGCCCACAATGTTCAGAGACTCGCATGCCTATGCTCGGAAATGCACGGTGTGTCAAACTGTCACAGGGCGAGAAAGAAAGTCAGTCATTCCCCTCAGGCCCGTTATGATCTATTTCCCGTTCTAGCAATCGGGCCTAGATGTCATAGGTGAGATCACTCTGAACTCTTCACAGTAGCATAAGTATATATTCACGGCAACCGACTACTTCACCAGATGGACCAAAGCCATCCCGCTTCGGAAGGTTAACGAAGACAAGGTAATATATTTTATTGAGAAATTTATTATCAACAGGTTTGGCATCCCTAACACTCTCATATTTGATAATGCTTCTTACTTTTCATCACTAAAATTGACTAAATTTCCTATCGATAAATCAATTCGTATAAGGTATTCATCAAACTGTTATGCTCTTAACCTGCAAAATGATACCCAAATACAGAATATGCGAAGAAAAGATACCCAGAACACATAATAGCAATGATTTTATTATTCATATAGTAATGTTCACTTGCCTCTTCGAGGGGGCAACCTCTAATAGAGCAGAGCTCGATTACAAAATAAGACACGATGCTCCTCGCAGGGAGTCTCTATCCTTTATATATGACTCAGACATGCAATACCACGAATCAATACCGTGGGTTTTATTAATACCATCTATCTAATACTATGGCCCATTTGCAACTAACTGTGGTCCCGTCATTAATTGTGGGTTAACCACTTACAAATATTAATATGGGCTTTATTGACTATTGACTATGACGTGATCCCATGACATAAATAAGGGGGTTAGGGTGGGACCCTAACATGCCCTCCCCCTTAAGACTAGCTTTCTCCTCAAGGCTGAAGCTGCGGAAACTGCTGAAGAATAGTGGCTGGTTCCCAAGTTGCATCTTCCGGAGAGGTGTCTTTCCATTTGACGAGGACTTCCTTAATCATGCGGCCGCGCAGGTGCTTGTCTCGTGTGTCCAGGACCTGTTCGGGTTGAAGCCAGATTGATCCTTCTTCGTCCAATTCAGGTAGACTGGTTTGAACTCGGCAATTGTTCCCAATCACTTTCTTGAGGCATGATACATGGAAAACTGGATGGATTTTTGCAGTAGGGGGCAAAGCCAACTTGTAAGCCACTTCTCCAATGCACTGAAGTACTTGGTATGGTCCGTAGAATTTTGGAGATAGCTTCTGACAACCCTTGTCTTTGAGTGATGTTTTTTTATATGGTTGCAGCCTCAAAAAGACCTGATCCCCTTCTTGAAATTGGCGCTCTGAGCGATGCTGGTCGACCTGTTGCTTCATGCGGTTCTGAGCTTGATGAAGATTCTCTCTAAGATGGGCGAGCATGGTTGCGCGGTGTTGTAGGAGTTGATCCACTGCTTGTACTTTTGAGCACCCCTTGAGATAAGAAGTAGGGGAAGGCGGAAGTTGACCATATACTTCTTCATAGGGAGTCATTTTGGTGGTGGCATGATAGTTGGTGTTATACCACCATTCAGCCAGAGGTAACCACTGTACCCAAAGGTGTTGCTTTTCTGAAGTGAAACACCTGAGGTAGGTTTCTAGACATTTGTTGACGGCTTCGGTTTGACCATCCGTTTGCGGATGATAGGAAGTACTGAATTTTAGTTGAGTGCCTTGTATCCTAAAGAGTTCCTGCCAAAAATTACTGGTGAAGATCGGGTCGCGATCGAACACAATAGAAGTGGGCATGCCATGCAATTTGAAAATCTGATCCATGAAAGATTGAGCGACCAAAGTTGGTGTAAACGGGTGGGGTAGGGCGCAGAAATGAGCATACTTCGACAGTCGGTCCACAACCACCATGATTACTGACTTGTTCCCTGACTTTGGAAGACCTGTAATGAAATCCATAGAAACCTCTGTCCAAATTGATGTCGGAATGGGCAATGGTTGTAATGTGCCTGGTGTGTTGACGGTTTCCCCTTTGTGGCGTTGACAGACATCGCATTCTGCTACGAAAGTAAGGATGTCTTTTTTCATGCCCGTCCAAAAAAATGATCTTTTGGTGTGAGCATACGTCTTCTGAAAGCCCGAATGGCCTGCAATGGGAGATGAGTGCAATTCTGCCAAAATGCGACTTTTGAGGGTGGATGTTGGTGATATTACGACTCTGTCCCTATAGCGAAGAATATCATCCTGCCACGAGTAGCCCTTGGTGGAATTTGGATCTACCTGCAATTGAGAAATGAGTTGGGATAGCCTGGGGTGTGAAAACCATTCCCTTCGAGCCTCTTCAATCCATTCTGGAATGGGGAGGGAAATTGCTAGCAGAGTACTTTCTTCCTCAAATTGGCGAGATAATGCATCTGCTACACTATTGTCTTTCCCTTTCTTGTAAATGATCTCATAATCATATCCCAGCATTTTTGCGAGCCATTTATTTTGTTGTGGGAAGGATAGGCGTTGCTCCAAAAAATATTTAAGATTGTGATGATCTGTGCGGATTTGGAAACGTCGCCCCAATAAGTAAGGTCGTCAGGTCTCGACTGCATGTAAGATGGCCATCATTTCCTTTTCGTAGGTAGATTGGCCCAGATTCCTCCCACTTAGTTGTTGGCTTGTGAAGGCCAAAGGTCATCCTTCCCGCATTAAGACCGCCCCAATACCTGTCCCCGAAGCATCACATTCAATGACAAAAGATTTGGTGAAGTCAGGTAGTGCTAAGACTGGAGTGGAACACATGGCATTTTTGAGAGCTGTAAATGCCTGTTGTGCTTCCTCATTCCAGAGGAAAGAATTTTTCTTTAGGAGTTGAGTGAGGGGCTTCGCTATGCGACCATATTTGCGGACGAATTTACGATAATAGCCTGTGAGACCCAAAAATCCTCTCAAGCTCTTCAAGGTCTTAGGTTGAGGCCATTGTTGCATTGCCTGGTTCTTTTTGGGTTCCACCTTGACACCTTCACGCCCCACAATGTGGCCCAAATACTCAACTTCTTCCATGCCAAACGAACACTTGGATATCTTGACAAATAATTTATGCTTGCGGAGCAGTTGCAAGAGTAGATCTACATGTTGAAAATGTGCAGCCCAAGTGCCACTATAGATGAGGATGTCATCGAAGAAGACAAGGGAAAATTTCCTGAGATATGGTTTGAGAATGTGGTTCATCAGGCTCTGAAAAGTAGAGGGGACATTACAAAGACCAAATGGCATGACCAGGAACTCATAATGGCCTTCATGTGTTCTGAAAGTAGTCTTGGGAATGTCGACTTCCTTCATGCGAATTTGGTGGTAGCCTAAACGAAGATCCAGCTTAGTGAAGAATTGAGCCCCATTGAGTTCATCCAGCAAATCGTCAACCACCGGGATGGGAAATTTATCTTTGACTGTCAACTTATTGAGGGCCCTGAAGTCAGGACACATCCGCCACTCCCCATCTTTCTTGAGAACCATGACCACTGGGGATGAATAAGGACTAATGTTGGGACGAATGACACCTGCTTCCAAAAAGTTCCTTGATGATTTTTTCTATTTCATTCTTTTGGGTGAACGGATATCTGTATGGGTGCACATTTGGGGGTTGGGCCCCTGGAACCAAGGTGATGCTATGATCATGTTCCCCTCGCGAGGGTGGAAGCTCATGAGGCTTGTCAAAGACCGGTAGATGGTTATTTAAAATCTGTTGCATCTCAGGATGAATTGGCAGAGACTTGGTTTCGACTACTTGGATGGCATTAAATTGAGCTACCACTCCATGATTGCCCTTTTTTAACAATTTTTCCATCCTATGCGAGCTGATGATAGAGGGGGCTCCCGCCTGGAGTCCACAGAGGGTATGTGTGTAGTTGTTCTGCTTAAGACTCATATATAACTCCTGAAAATCCATTGTGATTAGCCCAAGAGTGCGGAGCCAGTCAGCGCCGAGGACAATGTCGCAACCCCCCATGTGTATGGCAAACATGTGGGTTTTCAACTGATAATCCCCCATGTGAAGTTTGACATTTTCACAGCGGCCTTCACATTTCATTGTGCCCGCATCCACAATTTGGACTTGGAAGTTAGAAACTGCTCGTACAAAACAATGCACTGCTTCTGCGACTTTTTGATGGATGAAATTATGTGTACTTCCACTATCAATCAAGACTACTAGGCGATGTTTAAGAAAACCTCTGATTTTGAGAGTTTGAGGGGAAGAAATCCCTGCCAACGCATGCAACGAAATAACTGGTTCATCAAAGACATTGTCCTTTTGGTTGTCTTCTTCTAGCGCCTCATGTTCCTCAAGTGGTGGATCTTCCTCTGTTGAGCTATAATCAGTGGCATCTATTTGAAAAAATTTGGGCTCCTTGCATTTATGACCTGGGGAGTATTTTTCATCACAGTAGTAACATAAGCCTTGCTTTCTTCTTTCGGCCATTTCCGCAGGTGACACCTTTTGGACCTTAACTGTTTGAGTCGTGTTGTGAGACTGTGGGGGGCGACCTTTAGTGGAGAAATTTGGGCGACTGTATTGGGCTGCTAATGAACGTTCCACGTTACGAGATACCTTGCAAGCCTCCGTCCATGTGGGAGGATGGTGCAGTAGGACTTGAGCTTTGATAGCTTCTTTAAGACCGTTGATAAAACATTCCGTGTAGAACACATCTGAGAGACCCCAAGTACGGAAGGCTAAGGATTCAAAAGATGTAATATATTCATCCACTGTACCAGTCTATAGGAGCTTAGTAAGACGACCCAAAAAATATGATTCCTGGTCAAAGCGGTCTTGAAGAGCTTTTGTAAATTGGGTCCAAGTCCTAAAAGGTCCATTGCAATGTTGATGCCATTCCCACCATTGCCACCTTTCATTGTCCAAGTACATGCTCCCCAACATAAGCTAAGTCGCATCATCTAAGATGCGATTCAGTTTGAAATACTGCTCCATTTGTGCTATCCATGCCGACGGGTGAGAACCATCAAATTTATGCATATCCAACTTGGGAGGTCGCTGACTGGGTTGTTGGTGGGTGTGCCAGACGTGAGGAGAGTGGCTAGACTCACCTTCATGGTATCCATTGCCATTATACGCCTCCTCCTAGGCTTGCTCCTTGTCCTTCGGGATTATTTTCTTGATCTGGCTACATAGTCTGTTAACCTGAGTGCAGAGGGATTGCATGGATTCTTCAAGTTTGTCCATCCTTTCATTGGCCATCGCTTGAGCTCTAGTTTCTACCATACACCAACCTAATGAAAAATTGGGACCGCTAAAAAAAAAAAATCACTAATAATTGAATGGTACCACCATGCTCAGCTCGTCGTCCTGATTCTGATGGGCTAGATCACCAATAAGCGCCCCGGAAGATCTCAGACTTTTTTTTTTTTTTTTGAAAACTCCCAACGGAGTTTTACTCCTTCCTGGTCAATACTGCAGTCGCCAAATCCTCAAAATGTCAATGCGGCCAAAAGTCCTGCGAAAATTATACCCTGGTATAGGAACCCTTCTCAACAACTTCGATCTGGTGGATCTGAGAGATCTGAATGGCGGATCGGATAGCTCTGGGCGGCAGAACAGACTGTTGTTGCGGATCTGCTGGATCTAATAGATCGGAATGACTCATCTGCAAACTAGAGACTGCGGGACTGATGTCTGCTGTTGCACCCCTTTGCACAAGTGGATCTGGAATAGATGATGTGCGATCCCCCTATAGAAAAGGGAACTATGGTCTTGAGGAGTGTCAGGTGCTACAGATCGCAATATACATAAGGGTCTGGCAGTAGTACTCGGCCCAATGTTTCAGGGCTCTAATTAAGGAGGATCGACCGTACCCTTAGCCGTACAACCCGACTACCCTATCGTACGGGCGAGTAATCTCTTCGAGTGTTGTTCTCGGTGTACTGTAGCCACAAGATGGCCGACGGTTTATCTATGGCGAGGTTTCAAGGGAGCCTAGGGGGCTTTCCGATATACCCAGAGGGTACATGGAAGACAGTCCGTGTGCGGTTCTGTCTAATGCGCTACTACTCGAAGGGGTACCCACAGGGGTTACAAGGGAGTCCAACAGACGTGACCACCTCTTGTATTTCCTGCGTGCATCCCTCCCCAAATCCACAGGTTTATGCGCTCAACAACAGATCCCGTGGTTTAAAGACGCCAGAACACGTTTCGAGCCAAAAAAAAAAAATTGCTAAGAAATCCCACCGGCCCTGGAAAGTGCTCTGATACCACTTGTTATGCTCTTAACCTGCAAAATGATACCCAAATACAGAATATGCGAAGAAAAGAGACCCAAAACACAGAATATGCGAAGAAGAGATACCCAGAACACAGAATAGCAATGATTTTATTATTCAGAGAGTAATGTTCACTTGCCTCTTCGAGGGGGCAACCTCCAATAGAGCAGAGCTCGATTACAAAATAAAACACGATGCTCCTCGCAGGGAGTTTCTATCCTTTATATATGACTCATACATGCAATACCACGGGCCAATACCGTGGTATTAATAATACCATCTATCTAATACTACGACCCATTTGCAACTAACTGTGGTTCCGTTATTAATTGCGGATTAACCACTTACAGTTATTAATATGGCTTTATTGACTCTTGACTATAACGTGATTCCATTACATAAATAAGGGGGTTAGGGTGGGACCCTAACAATCTAGGCATAAGCAAACATGATTTCTAAAGTGACAGTCAAATCTATGTTGTGTTTTTGTTGATTTATTTATTTATTTATTTATTTATTTTATTTTATATATTCAAATTTTATTTTATTTTATTTTTATTTTTTATTTTTCGAAATCCTCAAACTACGCCTCCCCGGCAATGGCGCCAAAATGTAGTGGCCAATCTAGGGTGCTAGATTAGACTAGATTTATTATCAACCAGGGTAAGTAAACTTCGAGGCATGTGTCCAAAGTCTATAGACGTAAAGGATTCCTAACTAAGTGTTTATTGTGATGGGCTACAGTACTTCTTTACAGAAGGTTAAGATATGTTTCCTCTCACCTTAACACTCAGATCACCTAAATTATCTAACTGTCCTAAGGATACAGCGTATTGCTAGACTGAGATTTTAATCCCCTTACAAGGATGCTATGCACAAAAGCTCTGTCTAGTTAACACTAAAGCATTCATGAAAAATCAAAAGCATACTAAACTTTAAATGCATAAAAACAGAGTCTATGGAGATGCTTTAAAATATAATGATGGATCAAATCTCTTACAAGATATGGTTCAATGATCTAACGATAAAGTCTTCAAGCTATCACCATAAATACCATTTGTGAGAGTTTATAATCAAATCGACAAAGTCATAAACATGGAAATAACATTAAACAATATGCGTTCTATTCAAATTCAAAAGAAACTGCTAGGGAAACGAAATTAACAGTATACCAATCCAAGCAGGACCCGTCCACGTTTCAATGGTACACTGAAATAAACTCAAGCAATGAGAGTATTAACGCATAGACACTGCTGGAGTAAAATCGTAACTATATTCAAGCGCTGAAGATTGCAATCACATACAGGAGTTTGGTTCTCAAACGATACACAGAGATGTAACTGTCCTTTGAAAAACGAAATAATACCAGTCTTTGTCTGCCTCCATATCTGAATCAAATGTACATTCATTAAGCAAATGTTTCTGCTTTTACAATGGAGTGATTTTTGGTCATTCTAATCTAAACCGATTTCCAAAAAAGACAAAACGAAACCGGTTTGGGAAACCATGGCTTTTACTGACTTTGTAACCAAAAGGCTGGGGTTTGACCCAACGTTGACCGCATAACCAGGAGCTTTTGATCTGCTGTAAAATCGATTTTTCTCCATGCATGTACATTTAGGATCTCGTTCCTATCCATTTCTTTGGCTTGCCTGTCATGCCACATGGCAGATGATAAACCATTTACAGGATGTTATGACTTCTTGTAATCTTTTTGTTGAAAATTCCTAATTTCTAACATAAAAATGCATAAATTAACTTTAATGCAAACTAACAACTATAATGCTATTAATTAATCAATTTTGATGGCTATAAAGGGGTCTATGGAGGAAAAGATAGACAAATGATGATGTTTTTAGAAGAAAAAGATGGTAATCGAATGGTACCAACAGAATGTCCTCAAATCAACTCAGTCTTCCCCAGTCAAACTCGGCTTGATCAGGAGGTCAAAGTCAGCCCAAAACAGTCCAGTCAAACTTGGTCAAAGAGAGATAAAACTGTCGTAATTTTCTACGGTCAACCTGCAATTTGGTCTACAATCAAAGTGGTCATAAAACCTCAGTTTCTGTGCCAAAAGTTGCGGCTTGCTAAGACAAAAATTTCCCCAAAAGATCGAAGTCAAATGGTGCTTGGAAGGTCTCAGTCAACGCTAGTCAAGAGTTTGAAATTTCTGCAACTTCGGTTTTGTGATTTAGCCTAGAAATTCTTGATTTTTGTGTCCAACTACATGGCCTGCAAAAATCAAACTTTTCCACCCAAAATCGAAGTCAAACTTGGTCAAAAACACCTTGGTCAACGCTGGTCAAATTGTCCCTGAACTCCGAAATTTTTGGCAATCTGCCCCAGAAAACTCTACCTGTAGCCACACGTGTGAATTTTGAATTTTTGCATGTAGGCTGAAAGGACACATCCAGTGGGCTTCTTGAGGCTACAATATCTGCATGTAAGAAGCAGATAGTTGTGAGGGTGAAGAATCTCTGCAAGCTGTACGTAGAGCAAGATGCAACCTTGAGCAACAAGGCAGGGAGAGCTCAAAGTAGAGAAGTGGTGGTTGTGTGAGAGCAGGATAGAGCTCTGAGGATGGAACCTCAGCTAGTAGCTCAGTTTGAGTCTAATATAGTTGGAAGTTGGGCTGACCAACAAGATGATGAGGAGCATAGCCCAAGGCAAGTGGAGGCAGCCACTCAGTTAGAGACTCCCAATAGAGGGAGAGTTCCTGCCAAGTGGCCAGAGGATTTGGTCAAGGGAGTTCAAAAGAGATTTGAATATTCCAGTATCACTTCTAGCCAAAGGAAGCAACCACAAAGGTACACAGGGTACATGTCACTTACGACTGAAGTGACGGACTCACAGAACATGGCGGGAAAGAACATATCTTTAGATCAGGTTCTGTAGAGGAAAGTAGGGGAGTCTTCCAGTTCAAAGGAAATAGTTACAACAACGGAAAACATGGTAGTGTTGGAGACAAATCTAGGTGGACAAGGTTCTTCCAGAAGCACTTTCCTCGCTAAGAGGGAGTGTTGAAAATGGTAACGAGAAAGGTCCTTCTTTGACTTGTGCCTTAGTCAAAGAGACCAAGAAGTAGTTTTCCTTAACATGCACTAGTTCTATAAGTTAGGATCAGTTCCTAAAGCTTAGGAACTCCTATAAGTTAGGACAATTCATGAAGCAGTTTGTCTAATGCGCAAAAGTGGAAGGCTCAATGGTTGTCTTCTAGCGCGAGTTAGATTTGGGAAAGGATGAGTGATTGAGTCTCAATTCTAAATTGGGACTAGACGAGTTACAAGAGTCAGTTTGACTTATTTAACTCATCAATCACTAGTCTACTTCCTAAAATACAACTTGCTAGATTTAGCCTATGCGAATTGCTTACAAGGAGGACAAAAGCAACATTGTACAACATTGTTTTGTGAGCACGAGTTGGTGAGACAAGGCAAGAGAGAGCATAGGTTTTTGTGTGAGAGCTTGTGAGAGGAAGAGCATGAAAGAGAAGCTTGTGCGCAGATTTGAGGAGGAATTTCCCGTGGGATTTGCGTAATGATTTAGGGAGAATTCCCTAAATAATAGGAGCAGCCTATGTGCATAGAAATAGGGAGGCATGATCAGGCTACTTGCATGTGTTTCAAGCCTAGTTCAAGCAGGAAGAACTAGTGTGTTTTTTATTGAGACAATATTGTATTGTAATATATATTTTGCTCATTCTTCTATCGATAAAATTCTTAAATAAGCAAAGGGTTTTCCCAATTGGGTTCCCTAGAAATTTTTGTGTCTTGATTATTGAGTGACTGTGTTTATTTCTATTCCTATTATGATGCAAATACGTAGAGAAAATTTGTGTCCTAATGAAAAGAAACTAGCTTTCAAAATTTTCATTAGAGTGATTGCAGATTTTCATGGATTTTTTACATTGTGGCTAAGAGGTTTTCTTAGAAGGAAGGGATTGACTACGATGAGACCTTCGCCCTAGTAGCTAGATACTCATCCATCAGGGCAGTGATTTCTATTGCAACGTGGATGGGTTGGAGCATTCACCACATGGATGTGAAGACAACCTTCCTCAATGGTGTGGTCGAGGAAGAGATTTACATTGAGTAGCCAGAGGGCTTTGAGATGCATGGGAGGGATTCCCATGTGTGCAGATTTAAGAGAGAGTTGTATGGACTCAAGTAGGCTCCCAGGGTGTGGCATGGGATTAATAGTTATTTGTAGGTTATGGGCTTCACCACGCGTGAACCAGACCAAACCTGTACTACATTCGAGTTAGGAGTGAGCCTCTCATTTTGGTACTTTATGTGGATGACTTGTTTCTCATAGGTTGTGAAATGCTCATCAATGTTATTAGAACTAGAATGGTCATTGAATTGGTAGAGCCCTCGAACCGAGAACTAGTAGAAAAATCGGACCAAAAAATCAAACAACACACACACACACACACACATATGAATGTTACATTTATTGTTATTGGTAATTTATCGTCTGGGGTCCAAAATTTAAATTATCAACAATAGCAGGGAAAATATCAGAAATTATCGGGAAACTTTAAAAAATACAAAAATAACAAATTTTTTCTCTATGTGTTAACTTCTAAAACAACATCAACATCAAACAACACATTGCTACTTAATATAAAAATAAAATCGATGTATAAGATCAGTAAGATGTATAAGATTTCAAGTGATGCATCAAACTTTGATATTCAAATATGATATTTGTCCCGATTTATAAGATTTAATAGAATGATACAAAATCATATCAAAACAAAAATAAATGTATCTTATGAGATGAATCTTGGCAATGAAAACAACAAATTTACCCTTGTTTGCTTGATGGAAAATGGTCACAACATCCTCAATTGGACCAAAATATTGGTCAACCAAAAAATACATAAAATATTCAAATTTTAAAAACAACATTTAATTCATGTGCCTATATGGATCCAAATTATTATACACAATTGTGCAAAAATTCTCATGTATCATTGAGTGCAAGCCATCTTTGAATGAAAAATAATCAATAGAGAGTTACTAAATGGCCTCTGAAATCCAAAGAAAATCATGCTACAAGAAATAACTACATAACATCAAAACCATTGCCTATATTGGGATCCTCATCAAGATCACCCTTTAAGAATTAAAATAAGATAGAAAAAGCTTAACATCCTAATCAATGATTTTGCTTGAGTGAAGTGTACATTTTTACTAGGGTCATGAATAATTGAGCTAAGTGTACATTAATACTATAGTCATGAAGGAGAAGCTCAACAATTAATGACACCAACATCGAGGTACATAGAGGGCTCGGTAATGTTGATTAAATATTAGTTCTATACCTTCATACATCACAAACTGTAATAGAAACATTGCAATCTCACCAATCGTGAAATCCTAAAAATTGTTAAGTTTTTCAGAATTTGAGTGGGATTTAAAGTCTACTTTCTCCATATGAAATCCAATGAGGTCAAAACCACTCTAGAGCATCTCAAGTCAATTAATGGTAATGTTAAAAATTTATCCTTTTACTTTAAGAATTTAGTATTACCATTAATTACTAGGTTATGTATCTCATGAGATGAATCATGGGAAATGAAAACAGTGGATGTCCCCTTGTTTGCTTGATGGAAATAGATAGAGTATCCTCACAACTCAATCCCCTAACTCACTTTTAAAAAATTAGGGTCAAAAGAAAAAAAGAAAAGAAAAAGTTGTTAATAAGTTGAAATTGATAGAGCAAGGTGATAATTTCGAAAGTATTGTGATAATTACCTAAATTATCGCGATAAATTGAATTTACTGCGATACTTTCAATTCAGGGAATTTATCGCAATAAATACCAACAATAAAATCAACAAGGTGGTTTTTGATGATAATATCGCGATAATTCCAATATTATAGCGATATGTGCAATACTGTTATATATATATATATATACACACATACATGTGCATGCATATAAATCCAAAATCATCAAATCAAAATCATTGCTTATGTTGGGATCCTTGTCATCAATATCACTCTTTAAACATTAAAATAAGATAGAAAAAATGTAGCACGTCAAGTCAAGATTTCGTTTGAGTGATGGATACTTTTTTAATAGGGTCATGATATAGGAGTTTGACAACCAATGCCACTAACATCGAGGTACATAGAGGGCTTGGTGCTATTGATTAAATGCTAGTTCCATACCCTCGTACATGACTAAATCCAATGGAAGCATTGCAATACCCCCAATCCTGATATCCTAGAAAATTGTTAAGTCGCTGGATCTTTGAGTGAGATCTAAAATTCCACTTTCTCCATATGAAATCCATTGAGGTCAGAATTACTTTCAAACATCTCGAGTCAATTCATGGTAATGTTAAAAATTTAAGTAAAAGGATAATAATTTTACATCACCATGAATTGCATAGCATTAGCAAGACAATATGGTCAAATGCTAGGCTTCCCCTATCATAAATCATTTTTTTTAATTGCATTCAAATGATCCTTGGTAGCATCGTACAAAATGCCCTGGTTCGATACCAAACTAGCCGGTTTAGTGAAAAAACGCTAGTTTGGTACCAAATTGACCAGAAACGGTTTGGTTCACTGGTTTGAATGAATTTTCCCTCCAGTCGGTTGGATTGATCGATTTTGATAACATTGATGCTCATAGTAGAATGTAAGAGGGACCTAGTATCAAAGTTCAAGATGAAAGATTTGGGGTTGATGCACTATATTCTCGGTTTGGAGGTGTGGCATAGAGATGGAGAGATCTTCCTAGGACAAGGGAAGTACATAATTGAGATCATGAAGCGATTTAGGATGCAAGACTGCGGACCCATGTCTATGCCACTAGTGACCTATTGGAAGAAGATTTATCCTTCCAGATCAGTAGCAGTAGACCCTTCATTTTATAGATAATTGATTGACTCTCTCATGTATTTGGTCAACACCAAACTAGATATTTGTTTTGCAGTTAACACACTTAGTTAGTTCATGGTAGAGCCAATATGAGTTCATTGGGTGGCTGCAAAGCATGTGTTGAGATACCTTCAAAGTACAATTGAGTACGGGCTGAGATATACTCAGATTGATGGAGTGAAGTTGGAGGGTACACCGATGCTGATTGGGCAAGCAATATCACTGACAAGAAATGCACTTATGGGTGTTGTTTCATCTTGGGATAAGAGCAGTTTCTTGATTCAACGAAGCAAATGTCAGTTTCTCTGAGTTATGCTGAGTCTGAATAATGGTTGCCAGCGAGGCAACTTGTGAGGCAATTTGGCTCTAGAAGCTTCTCATGAGACTATTTGATTAGGTTATGGAGCTGACTACCTTTCACTCTGATAATTAGAGCTGTATCAAGCTCTTGGAGAATTTAGTGTTTCATGGCAAGTAGAAACACATTCCTATTAGGTACCACTTCATTTGAGATTGTTTGCAAAAGGGGATAATAAAGCTACAATATGTACCTACGTATGAGCAAGTAATAGACATCCTGACCATGGCTTTGATGAAGGGCAAATTTGTGACCATGGCTTTGATGAAGGGCAAATTTGTGTTCTTTAGAGACAAGTCAGGGGTGGTGTGGAACACCTTCCTCACTAAGAGGGAGTGTTTAAATTGTAGGTTGGTAGGTGGTTCTGTATTGGTCAAGTTTTATGACATGCAGTGAATCACCAAAATTCTCTCACAACAAAATTATTTAATTAGCTCCTAAGTTTGGAACTTATGCATAATAAAGTCACTAATTAAATTTTTGACTTTATTGGCCAACTTTTATAAAGTTAAAAAGTCATCAAAAGATTATATCGTGATTGTAGATCTCAAGTGTGGAGGTGCAATTTCAGCCCTCCTTCACTTTGGAGATTAGGTCCGAAATTATAAAGAAGGAAATAGGCTATTGGAGAGGTAGATTGATTTGGCACAAGTGACTGGGCTTTTCGCTGAGAAATTGGAGGTCAAACTGACAACAAGAGAAGAGACTGAACAAATCAAGTTTCAAGGGCAACAAACAGGCTGAGTTTGGACAACAAGCAAACTAAGTTTATTTGGGCCACACAGGCTGGAATTCTCAGGGCTATGTTACCCACCAAAATGGGTTAACCCCACAGGAGGAAAATTTTCTCCTACATTTAATAGCTAGTTGGATAACCAACTAGCCAACAAGTCTTGACATTCACTATTTGATGATGATATGCCATGTGCCTCCACCATTTGCACTAGTCACATACCTCTCACTATCTGATGCTTCCACTTGGATGAAGGTGTGCTACTATTCAAAAGGTACTTTGGTAATTTTGCAATTGGTTGCTTATGCTTGTTTGTTTTAGGCATTTAGTATGGATAAAGGGATGATCAGGAAGATTGATCGATCTTGGTTGTAAATTTGTCCTCTCACCTTACCAAGGTGATCTAGGTGGCTCCAGGAAACAACAAAAATCAAAGTGCTCAAAATTAAATGGGAACATCGCCAAGTTGTAGTGTTCGTTTTCTAGTGGCGCAGATGACACTCAAATCCGAGTCTGTATGGCCAACTTATTACAGTTTGAAGTTTGACAAGACAGGCAAAAAGAGGGGCCCACAACGTGCCACATGGCATCCCAGTTAGTAGGTGGGACCCATGGATTACATGGTAGTCGACGAGTGGCCTATCAACGATTGGCACTTGGCACTCAATCATTGGCTCCTTATCCCTACAAAAAGACAAAAAAAAAATATTTAAACTCCCATAAAAGACAAAAACCATGTAAAAGCAAAATCAATTTAAAAATCATATATGGTTATGGTTGGTTTTGTTAGTATTTTATATAACACATGTTACAAAACAACAAAATGAAATGAAAAATTACACCCACGGGGCTTGATCACAACTCATCACCAACGTTACGCTCTTTAATTACCACGCGGAACCATTGGCCCAATGGTCCTAACCTTGTTATCACTGCCTAACTACTTTTATTTAAAGCCAATTCATCCCTTCGATCGAGAGGAGAGGTCGAGAGCAACCACGCAGGGCAGAATGAGCAGCAGAGGAACCACTGAGCGGAACAGTGCTAGAGGTGGAACTGTGATCTGTGGAACCATGATTTGGAGGAATCTTTTAGATTCTCTTGAAGCCAATTTTTGAAGGTGTCAGATTCATGCCAAGTTTATACTCAAATGAACTAGAATTTCGCCAAGAGTTTGATGGTGTGATCAGTTTTCTGATCTGAGTAGCAGTTTTTTCAGACGCAGAATGTTGAGGGCAGCCATGAAGGTGGAACCTTGACGCAAGGATCTGCGTGGAATCTGAAAGACTCCTTGGAAGCTCGAAAATTATAGTTATAGAACCAAACCAACTTTTTGCTCATTTTTCTTAGTTTTTCGCAAGGATCATGATGGTGTGATTGGTTTCGTTGTTTGAGTAGCCAAATCTCAATCAACCCGCAGAAGAGAATCTTTGAGGAATCTTTGAGATTCCCGGGGAGCCCAAATTTGATAGAGTCAGAAAGGGGTCAAGTTTATAGTTAGATTTCATGATTTTTCGCCAGGAATTCAATCGTGTAGTCTGATTCTTCAGGAGAGGTGTGCATTTTCAAGCCATCCTCGGAAGTGGAGGTATAAGACGCATTGATGCCATGTCTTCTTTTGATTTTTGTCTAGATGATGATTTGATGTTGAGATCCTTGTTTGCCATTTTGTTGGAGGATCCTTGTATGCCACTTCATGTGAGAGTTTGATATTTTGTCATGTTGAAGGAGACCTTATATGAGTGAGAGTTCTTATAGAAGAACGTCTCGTGGAGAGACATGCCACTCTAGTTAAGGAAGTTCATCCTTGTATTTGGCAAAGAACGCATCATGTACTCATCATCATCTTTCAAAAATTAATGAAGTGACCTCCCCACTCTTGACACCGGGTCCGGAGACGTAGTCCACATTCGACGAACTCCATTATCAAGTTGTGTGTGTTCTTTTGATTTGATGGTTGCCATTATGTTTCCTCTTCTTTAAAGTATGCACATGTGGTTTTTCATACTGTTTCACATGCAATTCTGCTTACAAAAGTAATATTTTTGTTAATTCTGGTAGCTGAGAGAATCTAGATCAAGTTTGGTATCAGAGCAGTGTTCTTGCCGATGTAAATTGTGAGTGTGAATGATAACCAGAGATTGAATGTGCAACAAGAAAGAAAATCGAGAAGAACAAAGATCTTTATGAGGCCTTCTACAAGATGGCAAGCAAGGTAGATATAACGTATGCAGATTATGAGGAGAAATTGGCAAAAGAGGAATAGGAGGAAGAGAGGGCAGAGGAGGATGCTCTATCTCCATCTTCAATTGAATATACTTCTTAATCTTCTTCTCATCATTCAAATGAAGAGATCAATCAGAGCCTTCAAGCAAAGAATGCTAAATTAAGGAGACTTTTACAAGAAGTAGAAGAGGAGAAGTAGACATTGCAACTTCAGTTACGAGCCACGAAAAGGCCTTGAAAAGGTTGAAGTGCGACGAGGGCCTAACAAAGCGATCATCAATTGCTTCAGAGGTAAACAATGTTAGTAATTCTTCAGTTTCATTTTCACATGATGATGATGATTTGGGTGCTTTTGAAAAGCACATTACATGCATTGGTTCAAAATTAATGAAGAAGATAGGATATAAAGGCAAGGGCCTAAGACCTAATGGGCAAGGCATTGTGAATCCCATCCAAGTGGTGGAATTACCACAACATGCAGGATTGGGCTATGTTAGAAAGGAAGAGACAGGAGAATCTTTAGGCGACAAGTCCGAGACAATGAAGGATGCTGAGAGTACATCACAATCCTCCAGTGATTGTGATTGCAGGACATTTCCAAATGGAAGTGAGCATTTTAAAGAGAGAGCTAAATCAAGGTATAAAAAGTCTCAGTATTCTAAAGTTCATTTTGATTGCAAGCAAATTGGTAATAGTGAACAAGACTTGTGGCATAGAAAACCATGTAGTTTTTGTGGCTTGTATAACCATATGGTTGACAAGTGTTGGAAGAGAATGGCAACAAGGAAAAAGACAAGACATATAAACCCTTCTCCACATCAGGGAAGGAAGAAGGTTAAGCAGGTCTGGAGGAAGAAGAATTTTTGCAGCCATTATAACAAGCATGGGCATCAAAGAGCTACATGTTGGGAGCTCCATCCAGAGCAGCGACTAAAGGACCAGAAAGAACCTGTGAAAGAAGAAGGACCAGACAATGAAGTTGATCAACAAGAGAAGCGACTATGGGAAGAACACCCATTGACCTAGTTGGGTAAGAAATGGGGATTCATAAGTAGTTGAACATGGCCATATCTTGAAAATCACGTGTTGCGACACGATTGTAAAAGTGATGAGGTGTTTTCCATCACTTATTAAAGCAACATGATGATGTTTTTGGCCTTTTTGTTGATAGTTGGGGTATTGGTTTTTGTTATGATTCTGATGTAAACTTGACCCAAGAGTGTGTTATAAACTCTTGACAAGTGTGGGGTTTTGCTTGGGTCGTGTTTTGTAAAAGATCATGTATTTTGCAAGATGTACTACAGGTTTGCATAAGATGTAGGTGTCGGTTCATCATTATGGCTTCGAAGGACAAAGGTGAAGGAGAAGGAAGTGTGGCCTATTAGGGAACTTGTTATGCATATGAGGGAGTAAAATAGATTGCAAATCGTGTTTATTCTTTTGGAGGACCAAAAGCTCTTCAGTGGGGAGGAATGATCCAGGTGGCTCCAGGAAACTGCAAAAATCAAAGTGCTCAAAATTTGATGGGAACATCGCCAAGTTGTAGTGTTCGTCGTTATGATTCCAGTGGCGCAGACGACACTCAAATTCGAGTCAGTATGACCAACTTATTGCAGTTTGAAGTTTGACAAGACATAAAAAGGGGGCCCACAACGTGCCACATGGCATCCCAGTTAGCAGGTGGGATCCATGGATTACATGGCAGTCGACAAGTGGCCTATCAGCCATTGGCACTTGGCACTCTGTCATTGGTTCCTTATCCCTGCAAAAAGACAAAAATATAACATTAAAACTCCCATAAAAGACAAAAACCATGTAAAAACAAAATCAATTTAAAAATCATATATGGTTAAGGTGGGTTTTGTTAGTATGTTAAATAACACATGTTAGAAAACAATAAAATGAAACTAAAAATGCCACCCACAGGGCTTGGTCCCAACTCATCGCCAACGTTACGCTCTTTAATTACCGTGTAGAACCATTAGCCCAATGGTCCTAACTTTGTTATCACTGCCTTGCTACTTTTATTTAAACCCAATTCATCCCTTCCACCAAGAGGAGAGGTCAAGAGGAACCACGCGGGGCAGAACAAGCAGCGGAGGAACCATGATGCAAAACGATGTTGGAGGTGGAACCTTGATTTGTGGAACCATGATCTAGAGGAATCTTTTAGATTCTCTTGGAGCCAGTGATCGAAGGTGTCAAATTCATGCCAAGTTTATATTCAAATGACCCATAATTTTGCTAGGAGTTCAATGGCATGATCGGTTTTCTGATCTAAGTAGCGAACTTTTTAGAAGAAAAATGTTGAGGGCAAAACGATGAAGGTGGAACCTTGATGCATGGATATGCATGGAATCTGAAAGATTCCTTGGAAGCCCAGAAATACAGTTTTAAAACCAAGCCAACTTTATACTCATTTTTCTCAGTTTTTTGCAAGGAATGTTATGGTGTGATTAGTTTCTTTGTCTAAGCAGTTGAATTTAAGTCAAATTACAGAAGAGAATATTTGAGGAATCATTGAGATTCCCAAGGAGCCCAAATTTGATTGAGTTAGAAGGGGTCACGTTTACAGCCAGATTTCACGATTTTTCGCCAAGAATTCAACTGTGTAGTCCGTTTCTTCAGCAGAGATGTGCATTTTTAGGCGATCCCTGAAAGTGGAGGTATAAAATGCATTGATGCCATGTCTTCTTTTGAGTTTTGCCGAGATGATGATTTGATGTTGAGATCCTTGTTTGTCATTTTGTTGGAGGATCCTTGTGTGCCACTTCATGTGAGAGTTTGATATTTTGTCATGTTGAAGGAGACCTTATATGAGTGAGAGTTCTTATAGAAGAACGTCTTGTGGAGAGACATGCCACTCTAGTTAAGGAAGTTCATCTTTGTATTTGACAAAGAATGCATCATTTACTCATCATCATCTTGCAACAATTAATGAAGCGCCCTTCCCACTCTTGACACCTAGCTCAAAGACGTAGTCCACACTGGACGAACTCTGTTATCAAGTTGCGTATGTTCTTTGATTTAATGGTTACCTTTATGTTTCCCCTTCTTTAAAGTATGCTCATGTGGTTTTTCATACTCTTTCACATGCAATTCTGCTAACATCATAGAAGTAAAAGATCTTGGTTAATTCCGGTAGTTGAGAGAATCCGGATCACAGGGGGTTTAATCTTTAGCCCTAATCTAGTGGGACCTTCCTTGAGGCCTTAGGGTTATAGGAGGGGCACTACTTGAAAAACCTGGATTGGGATAGCGTGTTCATTATTTCCTACACCATACTTGACACATTCCATATCACATTACAAGCCCTGTATACCATCTCCATTCTTTGGGTCTAACTTGTCATTGATTCATTGGGATTTGGCACCTTCATGTCCACAATCCTTTGGAAACATTGCCCCGGAGGTTGATGCAGCTAAAAGAATAGAAAAACATAATTTGGCCACAATGAAATAGAAATAAGAAAATCAATATGCAAAAAATGGTCGGGACATAAGTTAGCATATGGGCAAAAGCATAACATGAACTCTACCCTCCTCATTTGGCTATCACCTCTTTCCTAAGCACATGGTGCTCCATTACATCAAAATGAACCCTTGCATGTCCCAACCCTGATTAGCGATGAACTCTCATCTTAAGGGGTAGTATTAAATGCTACATCATAAAGAGCAAGCTCTAACCCTTGATCCATGCACTGTAATACAAAGTATTATCAAGAAAAAGTAAAGGCGCACTAGAGTGGTAGAAAAGCAGGCCAAGCAGGGTAACCCATGCCTCCACGATTTCTCCCTCCTTTACATCTATACACTTATGATGTGGACTCCCTATCAGCTGGCCCCCTTTATTGTGGCACTTGGCCATAAAGCCTTTTCGCCTCCATTGCTATACATTTACTCTAACACCTATTCATTGAGGGGTTGACCTTGGAAATGCCACCTCCCCTCGAAGACTGGAAGCACCTAATAAGGTTGACCATTAGCCATCTCTATCAAGGTAGGGAACACCTTTACGGGACTTGGTCTGGTTAGATATTGGAAGGTGATTCAAGTTTAAAGTATTAATATGCTCTTAAAATCCAAGTTTGGTCCACTTAGATGCTCATATGATCTTAGTCTCTAATTACATTGAAGGTGTTCTCTTTTGGAAGAGCTCACCATCGACTTTTGTCTACCTTTTCATTTTCTACCGTTGGTTAGAAGAACCACTGTAATTATTTTCGACTGTTGATTTGACTCCATTTTAGGAATACATAGGCAATGCCGACTTGAGACCACTGCACTTAGTGAGGATAGTATTATGCAGTTGATACCATGTCTAGCCTTTCCTAGCACGAAAACTGGCCTCTCGTCTGCACAATTAACTTGCACAATGGCACTGTTCCCATCTTCGTGAATCAAATACAACTGCAAACATTCTAGAGCCCTTTCAAACTCCTCAAGCTTTTTCGAGAGCAAATTCCTCTGTACCTTGAGACCCTCTTTCAAGGTCTCCAATTTATGCAAATGGGTCCAGTGATTAAATTTGTAAACCTAATTTAATATTTGGAAGCACGGAGGATGTGCCTACATAGAAACCAAATTACATGATAAAACCAAGATACATAATAATTCGCCTCAATATTTATTGATACCAACATTTTTAAGGTCAGAAGTTATTCTTTGTTAATAACGAGATTTCCCTATTGAAATACTCCCATGATAGCGATTTACGAGAATAATAAAGTTTCTCTGGTTTGAAATATTGAAATACTCAAGTGATATAGGGTTTTAGAAAATAATAGACTTTGGACAATCCATATATAAATATGATATTATTGTGATACTTTATTTGCATAAGTTCAGAATCATGGCACTTTTGGAAATATTTTGTAGCACACTCATTCGAAAATGAAATCAATGCGAACAACAGTTAGAAGTATATGTCTAGTTTTGTAACCTCTTCAATATACCAATTAATTGCCATTTTTAAGTACTATTTGGCTGACTAGAGACACTTATCTGTAATTGTTTTATTTTTGTTTTTTATTTTCTTGTGTTACATGCGTCTTCTAGTGGAACATTTTATAGAATGTCAAAAGAGAAGTTGGCTTATCACAGAGTCTAATTTATCATAATCATAATATTTACTCAAAGTCGAAGCCTTGGGTTTCACTGCGTTATCGTTGGTTTGTTGAAATCCGCCGTAAGTATCATAATTGAGAGGTCGTGGTAAGAGTTTGTTTATTGAAATATGCGAAAGCTGCCGCAAAGTTAGAGGTCGTGGAAAGAGTCGTTTTATTGAATCCGTAGTAGGTGCCTATAACACACATTCACCATAAAAATGCAGAAGTTTTGTATGGCTTAGTAGGCTAATGGCGAACAGAACCTGGTAGGGACCTTCAAACTTTGGTGATGAGAACTAAGTCGATACAGAACTCATGCACTTGGTTCGTTGCATTCACACTCTCGATAATTGCCACCGTCGTTCATTGTTCTTCGTTTTATACCTTGTTTTCTTTTTTCGCAACTCTGTATTTCATTGATGCATCTCCATAATCATTTTGCGGTTCTTAATTTTTGAAATTGCGGAATGATCGACCAAGTTTGAGGAAAACCGACACTTGATAGTACCATAGGAATTTTCTTAGTCTGGGGCTAATATTGAAGCCTTCTGGGCTTTGACGAACCTCCTCTGATTAATTTTTGTTTCAAAACAAGATTTAAAGTTCTCAGCATCTTGTTTAGAATTTTAAAAGTGGTCGTGTGTATGCTTTATTGTTAAATTAATTAAGCAACAATGTTGTCAGGGCTTCGACTGGTATTTCAGTGTTTGTTTGTAAACGCTAAGATGCTAGAGTTTGACATTTTTTTATTATCAATATAGAAAATTTAGGGTTTGTTTTGGACAGTATGATAAGTCTACTCTGTGTAGTGATTCAACTGAGTTACATGTCATTATGCAGGCTGACATTTCTGTATTTGTACGCAAATCCTTTTGTTTTGAAGGAATTTCCATTTCTTAGCTGTGTTTGAAAGCTCTTTCCTTAGCTCCACAAAAGAAAAGAGAGTTAGAAGATCTATGTAAATCCCAAAACAGAAAACTTAAATGTGAAATCAAACTTGAATAGGATGGAATATACAAATCATTCATCCAGTTCTTTTGAGGTTGAAAATGGTAGGTTGTCCAATACCCTTGTTCAATGCTTGAGTTCGTTGCGTTAATGGTATGCATCACATAGGAAGCTTGTGTAATAGCAGAAATGCTTAACCATAGCCATGCGAGAGCTATGGCATGGATCAAAACCCGTCCAACCGATGATCCCATTTTGCAAGCAGGGCCAAATACGGTGAAATAATATCTGGCAAGTACGAATATCCGCACACATGCCTTTCTTTTATAGCAACGGGAATTATAAACAATTCCAAAAAAATACAAAGAACTTCAGAGAATATGAGTCAATCAAGACTCCCACAACAAATCCCCCGTATTTTTTCACAAGGCCTGAGAAAGTGAAAGGATTTTGTTTGTTATTTTTAGTGCACACTGAGGTTGACGATGTTCTCGAGGCTTCTGCTACACAATAGAAATTCCTATGAAGTCGAGACACATGTTTTTTCTTTAAAGTTGTGACCATCAAGGAGGAAGGGTTGGTACTAGGACATGTAACTGAAGTCTCTGACTTTTTTTGTGTTTCATTTGTATATTTAGGTTTCATATTTCCATGTAAATCGATGACAGTAAGGATGCCAATTTGAACACTAGTTCCATAGATTAATGGGATTTCATGATCATGACTTTTATGGGAGGGGAAGTCATGGGATGTTTTAAACCACAAATGTTTTTCCAAAAACCAATTACAAATTAAGATGAATATTTAATATACATTGGATAGTATTGAATGGGTAAATGGTCGAAAATAATGTTTTAGTGATTCTTATTTGTGAGTTTTACTGAGTTAGAGATGATGATATGCAATGAAATGATATTGAAAAGTTTCAATGTGTATTTATGCACTTTTTTGAAGTGAGTATATAAGTCATTGAAATGGATTGTAATAAGGCATAAATAATTTATTTGACGAAATATCTTTCTATTTGGAATTTTACATTCTTATACTTTATCAAGATATTTTACAATAATTTTATTGTAAATTATATATCGTATTGACTTAAAAATATATTTCTTTTACTATTTAATGATGGATGAAATTATTGGTGTTGTTACATTCATTTTAAATAACCACCTTCACTATTTTGACATATCCAAGGAAATAAAATGTCAAGGGAATTATAATTCATGAAAAAGTATGGAGGGAAATTTCAGATTACACACAAAGAAGCTCTAAAGTGGTATTTAATTGATGTAGTTTGTGTTAGATATAGCTTGGGGATGTCTTTCTCTAGAATTTTCCCTGAATAATCATAATGGAGGGATATCTATGAGAAATAACTTAGATTCCTTACGTTTAGGTCTTGTGACAATTTTTTCATCACAATAATAATAGACATTGAGAAGTTGATGTTCTATTGCTTATGTTGGGGTTAACTTGTGTGGTTGAAAACAATTGACTCTAGTGTGTTTGTGTTGTTGAGTTGTAGAACCAAATTAAAGATAAGGTTCAACCTTTATTTGTTTCCTAGATTAAGCTATCATGAAGAATTTATGTTTTGTTTCCCAAATTAAGCTAACATGAAGAATTTTTGGTTTAAGCTTATAATAGAAATGAAAGTTTGCACGAATTGCAACTGGTTGTTTGGAAAATATTGGTATGTAAAATTGTGAAATTCTTGATTACTATTTTAAAACTCTTTTTTTTTTTTATTACAATTTTTTGTTGTTGTTTGTAAATCATTACTTTGAATGTAATTAAATTGATTGAGTTGTAAAATTTATAAATAAAAACTTATGAGTATTTGTGTTATTTAAAGACCTTTTATTATTATTTAATTGATTTCCATTTCTAAATTTAGTTATGAACTTAGAATTTAGTTATGAGCATGTATTCATTGTGAGCTCTATTTTTGACAACATGATCTTCCCAAATCTTTTATGTCTTCGGTGTATCTTTGCACCTTTAGGGGCAATTGCTAGTGGATAGTTGCTTTCGCTTGAGTTGGCATTTATGACATGTTTTAGCGTTGGGTTAGTGGGTTGGGTTGTAACCCAAGGTTTATTTGATGTCAAACTTGTTTTAGGGGCTTCATTAGCTAAAATTAATTGAGGTAGACCTCATATGAATAAAGGGCACCTCATTATTGTATCTCATCATTACTTGTGGAGAATTTGGCCTCCTTAGAGGATTTCGACTTAGCTGAAAGTGTCTTGTATACTTGTGGAGATGTGATCTATTGTGGAGATTTTGCTTTTGGAGACTTTCTGTTGTTGCGGAGTCATCATTTTGGGATAATAAATGATTTGTTCATGCATTTCTTGTAAGTACTCTTGTTGTTGATTATCTTTTGAATAGTTTATTGCATGGAGTGGTTGTTGTTAGGGTTTCTATGTGCTAGTTTTATTGAATGTCTTTCTATGGAATCTGGGCAAAGTATTGCATGTAGTAACTAATAGGGTTTATGGAAATCCCTTGAATGAATTGTTGGACAAGGTTGTCATTGATGTCAATATGATGACTAGCATTGTTGAAGCCCCATGTAAATGATGACAATCCCTATTGATAACTACATGATGCCCTAGCATTATTCAAGGCATATGATGAGACCTAACCGGCTGCCATGGATGAACATACATGAAAGGAGCCCTAGGTCTATGAAGAAGTCCTAGCAATGAAACCCTAAGTGCATGGATGAAACTTTAGTATATGGAGCGTTAGATGGCAGACCCTAATATGGAGAAACATTACCAGATACTTGGACCAGGGAGTTCTAGAAACTCTTGAAAGAAAAGTCATGTCTCACCTTGGGATATTTCAGCATTTTCAACGTACTTATGCTTTAAGGACTGCTGGTTTGGAAAAATTCGCCATGGTGAGAAAATTTTCTCGTGAGAATACTGCCCATATCTTTGGTGAAAATTGTTTATTGAGCAACATAGTCATTCCATAAGAGAATTATTTACATACAGATAATGGCCATCATGGAAGTGCTCAAGCTTTGAAACCAAAAAAAGAATGGACAACTTAATAGAAAGGCAACCAACTGTTTCTTTGGATGCCTTACAATGGGCAACTTTTTTAGAAGGGTGGGTAGTTGATTCAAAGGCTCTAAAGGAAAAGATATTTCATGAAGGAATGGAGCATAGCCTATGCCAAGAGGTTTGGAAGTCCTTACTGGGCTATTATAAGTTTGATTGAACCTATGTAGAATGCCAATATCTTGCATTGACAAAGAAAGAAGAGTATTGAATTCTTAAATCGTAGTGGCAAAAGTATTGCTACACAAAAAAAGAGGACGTGGAGGATTTGTTGTCTTTACAATTTTTTAAATTAAAATTAATTCAAATAAATGTTAACAATTATGAACAGGTTGGCTCAATAATAGAGGTCGGCTCTCCTCAAAGGGACGTGTCCTTTCACACCTACCACCAAGTATAAATACCAACTCGAGCTACTCATTTTGATCACGAATTTCAAATAAGATAAATCGAAGAATTGTGAGAACAAGTGAAGATTCAGATTACTATTACAGAGGATAATTTTGGGCCATTTTTGTGAAGGTTTATTGGGCATTTATTGTGAGAACTCTTGGGCATTTTAAAGAAATTTGGGCTGCTCCTATAGAATATTTTTTGGGATAAATCTGGGACAATTTTTTGGCTAATTCGGTGACACTTTTGGGCTACTACCGTGACAATTTTGGGTTATAACTCTCAGTCTCCTTGTGCAAATACCTTTAGGCCTGTGCTAGAACAATATTCCTATTCATACTTGTTGAATTGCAGACCTATAGAACCATTTCAGAAGAATTCAAACTTGTGGCAATCTATTTGCAGTGTGATCAAATTTAGTATTGTGGCAAGCCTCCAACCTTAAAGCAACTCATTTGACATAGCTTAGATTACACTTTACCTGGAGTGTTGGAGCTTGGTGAAGTAGAGGTTGGAACCTGGTTTAATTGAAGATTGGAGTCTTTATCTAGGGTTGGAGCCCTAAAGAACTTATAAGTCTTGTCGTGTAAATTGATTGATGTAAAAAGAGGATTGGAGTCCTCCCCATTCTTATTAATAAAGTTATTCTTTTGTTGTTCATTTTGTGTTCTGGTTTTTAAGAGATCTTAACTGGTATAAAATAACAATTGTAAAAGAAATACTAATTCATCCCCCCTTAGTATTTTCAACATGAATCTTCATGTTAAGCACTCTTCAAGATTTTATCCCCTCATAACGTGATATATAGGGTGTTGAAAGCTAGGGTTTTTCTCACCCTTACTTCATCCTAGGGTTTGATTTTTCCATTAGTAGGTCTCCCTCTTAATCCATCAACTAAGGATCAAGCACTAGCATCCACATAGATGGTCAAGAAAATAAAAGTCTTCAAAAGTCTTTGTCACTATCCATCAAGCTCTTGAGTGTACTCTGATTCATCTGCTAGCCCTGTAGCTAAATCACCTTGCGTTTGTGCTACTGCTAACACTGCACTGCTGCCAACACTGCTTGCACTGCATCTAATCTCATGTTGCTACTGCAACAACTACTACAACTGAGAAATAATCTATGGATCCACGGTGTCCCTATACTAGCTCTGTAATTGTCTCATGAGTTCTTGACTGCAACTAATCTTTGCAATTGTCTACTGAGTAACTGTTTGCGCCCAACTGTCACTATGCCCCTCTAGTAACAGTGTACAACTATGTCTTAAGATATGATTGCGCCTACTGACACTGATCCTCTTTCTACTTAAAAGGGTTCTCCACTATACCCATCTTTTCTCTGAAACAAACGAACTTATCTCTCCCTAGAGCTTTCATGAGTATATCTGCAACCTGCTCTTCTATGGGAGCATGTTGTAGCGGGACTGCTCCACCTTGCACACAATCTTTGATGAAGTGATATCAGATGTGTATGTGTTTCGACCTAACATGAAACATTGGATTTTCAGAGAGCCCGATGCAACTCTGATTATCAGAATAGATATTGGTCGCCTCGAACTTCTGCCTAAACAAGCTTACTAGCAGCATTCGAAGCCATATAACTTCACATGTGGCTGTACTAGCTGCCATATACTTTGCGTTTGCAGAGCTCAATGCCATTGACTTTTGCTTCCTGCTGCACTAAGATACTACCCTTGATCCAACGCTGAAGCAACACCCTAATGTGCTTTTCTTATCCATTGAACTGCCTGCCCAATCTGCATCTGTGAATCCACATAGTTTGGCATCATCACCTTGAGTATACCTCAATCCGTACTCGATTGTGCCATGCAAGTACCTCAAAATGTGCCTCGTTGTTGCTACATGCACTCTCTTTAGTCCCACCATGAATTGATTGAGAGTGTTGATTGCGAAGCAAATATCTTGCCTAATGTTTACTAGATACATGAGGGAACCAATAAGCTGTCTATACAAGGTTGGGTTAACGTCCTCGTTCTTTGAAGCAGCTATCTTCCTCCAGTTCGTAATCATAGGCGTAGACATAAGTCTATAGTCCTATATCTTGAATCTCTTTAGAATCCTTGTAGCATATCTCCCTTGACTAAGGAAGATCTCCCCATCCTTCTACCATACTTCCAAAGTTCCAAGCCTAGGAAGTAATGCATCAACCCCAAATCCTTTATGTCAAATTCTGCTGCCAGGTTCCTCTTGTAGTCCTCTATTAGCCGTGATGATCCAGTCAGAAGGAGGTCATCCACATACAATACTAGGATGAGTGGCTCACCCTATACCTTGAAATGGTAAAGGTTGGGATCTACATCACTGTTGAGAAATCCCATCTGTTGCAAGTAGCTGTCAATCCGACCATACCACGCTTTGGGAGCTTGTTTGAGCTTGTATAGAGCTTTCTTTAGTTTGCACACATGCATGCCTCTCTCATGTGTGTTGAATCCTTCTGGCTATTCAATACATATCTCCTCCTTTGTCATGCCGTTCAAGAATGCTGTCTTGATTTCTATTTGGTGAATCCACCATCCCATCTATGCTGCTTGAGATGTAACTGACCAGATAAAAGTATATATGAGAACTAGGGCGAAGGTCCCCTCATAATTTATGCCTTCTTTTTTCACATACCCATATGCCACAAACCTAGCCTTATACTTCTCCATGCTGCCATCTGCAACATACTTGATCTTATAAACCCACCGCAAACCCACAACTGACTTGCCCATAGGCCTTGACACTACCTCCCAAATATCATTTGTCATGATGTAGCTATACTCTTCCACCATGGCATCTATCTACACCTGAAGTTGTGGGACCTCCTGATAGTTGGAAGGTTCTACAACCTGTGCCACCAATGCTCGGTACCTGTTTGGCTGTCTGCGTTCTCTCTTGTTTATACTAGGAGCTCCTATGAACTTCTCTACGTCCCTAAGCATTTGACAAACTTCTCTGCTGGTATGTCCACTAGTGGTGGGAGGATCGACCAACTCCTCATCATGCCTCTACTGCTTCGTTTGCTGCGAACTCACAAGATGTCCTGCACCTAAGGTCATGCTGGAACTGGTGATTGTACAAGATCCTTGTGACTGTCCGTGTGGCTGCCCTTACTGCTGGACCAATGGAGCTCTTGCTGGCTCATTCTGATCATTTGCTGGCAACTCACGAGATCACTTGAAGGCTTTGTCCTCCATGAACTTCACGTCATGTCTCACTTTAATTTTTCTGCTACTAGGAATGTAGATCTTGTATGCCTTTGAGGTTTCTCTATACCCAACGAAGAACCGCTTTTCTGTAGTTTGAACCAACTTAGTGCATTTTTCATCTGGGACATGGCAGTAAGCTATGCTGCCAAAGATCCTGAAGTGACTTACTTCTGGCATCTTTCCTGAGAAGACTTCTTCTGGTGTTATCTTCCCAAACGTCCCGTGAGGAACCTTGTTCTAGATATACACAATTGTGTTACATGCCTCTGCCCATAAGAACTTGGGCAAATCCTGGTCATATCACATTTCCTTTACAATCCCAACTATTGATATGTTTTTCTGCTCTGCTATCCCATTTTCCTGTGGATTGTATGGAGTTGTCCCCTCGCTCTTGATGCCTTCCTTCGCACAATATCCTCTGAAGTCACTATCTGTGCACTCTCCTTTGTTATTTGAGCGAAGTACCTTCATCTTCTTCTTTGTCGTATTCTCTACTAGAGCCTTAAACTCCTTGAAGCGACTGAAGGCCTCGTCCTTGGTCTTCAAGAAATAGATCCAGGTTTTCCAAGAATGGTCATTGATGAAGGTAACGAAGTATTCGTACCCTGCGAGAGATATAGTGGGCATAGGACCGCAAATATTTGAGTGTATAAGCTGTAACACACCATTTAATCTATTGTCACTTCTCGGGAACACTACCTCAGCATACTTCCCAAGTATGTACCACCTGCACACATTGTCGTCTTTAGTGCCTAATTCTGGAACACCTGTTATTGTCTCCTTGAGCATGCTTAGTGCTCCATGATGTAGATGTCCCATTCTCCTATGCCATAGCTCATCAGGTCTCTCCCACTGCTACTGCAATAATTGTTACTGCTGCTAACTATTGCCTTTGGAGAATCGAGTTTCAACTTGTACAATATGTTGCTACGAACTCTAATTTGCCTCACCTTCTTCCAATTTTTGGTGTTTGATGAACACATTCTTCTCTACAAAGTGGACATCATACCCTTTATCCTGTAACTGGTATACTGAAATAAGGTTCATATCTAAGCTGAGCACATGCCTATAACACTGGTGCTTGCACTAGACTCCCTTTGAATCTCGATGGTACCTACTCCAACTGGAGTACATTTACTCTTGTTTCCTAGTTAAATCTGAAAGTCCATCTACTCCTTGTAGTTAGAGAATTATTCTCTAACTCCTTTCATATGAGTTGACGCTCCACTGTCAATACACCAAACTCCCTGTGAAATTGAGCTAGAGAGGAAAGCTATCTGAGCGAATTCATCTTCCAATATGGAAGACAAATCCATAGCCTCCTGAATTTTGAATATTTTTGCAGCCATATCGGACAAATAAGATTTCTACTGAAGGCATCCTGAGTATAATTTTCTGTGTGTTTTTCTCTTCCACCTAGTGCTGATTTGTTGTTGTAAAACTTGTTGCAAACCAACTGCACTGATCTTCGCAACAAACTAACCAATTTGCTCACCGGAACCCTCTATCTGGCAAATCCACAACTTGCAAATATCTACTTATGAGGCTGATCGAATTTTCCTCTTTCCTGGAATTGGAAATCGAACCTTCTACCCTTGCAAATTCGCATTTCTTGGAGGCTTGTGCAGATCTAAGAAATTCTGCTCAAAACTGCCTTTGAAATTGCAAAATTTTCTCCTTCTCGCTACTAAGTCTCTGATTTGATCTTCAATGCTCTGATACCATGTGAAATTTCCTTGAAATCGCAATAAATGGAATTTACTCTTCTAACTGGTTAGAAGTCTGTTAATTTTCTGATTAATACTGAATAAATCACATTGCTATTCTTCATAACAAAATTACGTTGCGGAAAATAAACTGAAACTGAGAAAATAGATTCACACAATAAAATTGACACATATTTTTGGACTAATGTCCTTGGGAAAACCCCAAAGGGAAAACTGGTGCAACAGATGAGGGTTTATTTTTATTATGCAACAACAAAACCTGAGTACATAAATTTGGTGCCAAACTGGCAATCATCCGACAAAAATCTTGCCAAGGATATTTAGGAAAAAATTCTCCATCCGCTAAAATAATTTGGCCTTCTAGCCTGCTCGCACTGCCCAACTGGCTGTTTGCACTGCTGGCCTAGCCAAGTTGTACGACCTCTAGAATTGCCTCCAACTGGGCCGTTTAGCCACCTTGTGTCACTGGAAATGAGTTGTTCTGCCTTCTGGGTGTGTTACCCACCATTTTGTGGGTGATATCTCTAGGAGATTTTTTTTTTCTCCAAGATGGTCCTCAATCGGCAACGAATAGTCCTTTGCAACCACCAACTAGCTCGTTGTGCCATTTCTCTGCCACCTGAGCTAGCCATGTGGTCCCTCACCTGTTTTTCATGATCGTATGTTTGAAGGTGGGCCTTGTCATTTGGTAATTGAGTATTTTAGTTTGCTTATCATGGACATTTATGGGCATGGATTAATGGGGGGATTCGATTGAAAGAGTGGGCTAGGTCTGTGTTTTTGTCCCCTAGACCTCTTTTGGATGTTAACATTGGACCCTAGTCCCATGGGATCTCTTTTATTGACCCTTGGGCTTTGGCGATTGTACTACATGGGAAACCATGATTTTGGTTGCATGGTCCCGCTTCTTCATCCATATATATAATTCCCCTTCCACTCATTATAACCCCATTCATCATTTTTCCCACCTGGGTCCACATTCCTCCAATGGGTCCACATAGGGCTAGCCTTCCCCACCCCCTTGCCCACACCTTGGGTCGGGCTTGGAATGATGCCTCGAAGGTTGATGCAGTTGAAAAAGAAAAGTAAAAGCATAATTGGCCACATTCAATAGGAAAATGTACCACAAAATGCAAAAGATGGTCGGGGAAAACACATTTAACACGTGGGAAACAGCTAATACATCATCATGGCCATTACCCTGGTTCCTACATGCCCTAGATGAGTCTCCTTTATCATTCAGGAACCCATGATTGTCCCAACCCCTAGTGGGTAATGAACCACCCTACCTTAAAGGGGGTATCTGGTGCTATATCAAACACATCATGCTCTTACCCCTTGAGCCCCAAGCAGTTGATTAAAAAAAAATGATAAAAGGCAAAAGAAACATAAAGAAGGGTGGAAAAAGCAAGGCTGGGGCACCTCATGTACCATGATTGCTCCCTCTTATACATTATATACCCAAGTGTGGGTTTCCCCTTTACTAGCTACCCTTATACCCCAACATGTGGCCCTATACATTATATACCCAAGTGTGGGTTTCCCCTTTACTAGCTACCCTTGTACCCCAACATGTGGCCTAGGGCTGTCCCTTTTCATACCCTACTCCATTCATCCCTCCACCACATGCCACCACCTTTTGAAGGATGTACCTTAGACATATTATCCCCTTTCTAAGTAGAAACCACTTAATAGGATACTTGGTTAACCCCATTTCGAGCTTGGAGATATTAGCACATGCCAAAGCCCATTGTGGAAGGGCATGCCATTATGAAGTCCCCACTTGTTGTTCATGGTTTGTAAGCTCTTTTACTCTATTTCCTTGACGACTTATTGTACTGGAAGACTAGGAGATGCATTGGATTTTATGTAGGATTGCAAGTGGTCTCCATCTTAGGTTTGGTCTCCCTATATGGGGTCCTAACTCTCCAGAGGGCTACATTGGTACATGTAGGGTGTGTGTTGAGAGCCATGGGCCTCCACAGTACTAGACCACACTCCATGGGTCCTAGAGATATTCAAAGATTGCTCTAGATTCACCCATTGGACGAGGAAGATGCACTTGGTTCCCCTTTGCCCAGCTGACCCCACAGTTGTACCATGCACTTGGCAGATGACCTAGGACTTGTATGTTGATGTGGCATCACTTACACTGTCATCTGAGCCCTTATAGAAGGTTTACATGCATCTTCGACTTACTTGAAGACCCTTGAGGTCACTTGTGCTCCCTCACAGCCATTGGGAGCACCACATGTTTATTATGTGGAGAACAAGGGGCCAACCCCTTGTCTCCTTACTTTTGGAAGTCCAATCCATCATTTTAGCACTTTTGGACTTCATCAGGCCGCGCAGAGAGCCCAACAACATGCATTATTGATTGTTTGACCACTTGGGAGGCTTATTATTTTGTTTATGAGCTAGTTTGGTGGGCTTGTAACCAATAGATAGTTATTTGCACATTATTTTAGTTGGTGGGCTAATGTAGGTTCAAATTAGGTAATTCAAACTCCTAATGAGTGTATAAGTAAGAGAGACATGAATTCATTTTATATCGTCACTTGGATTGGATCATTCTCTCTATTGAGAATTTCACACTTCTTTCTTGGAGGACTAATTAGAGCATGGATGAATTTTGATGTTTGGATTGGATTTTCTTATCTTGGAGCTTCTTTATTGGCAAATGTATTGATGGTTGGATATATTCTCTTTCATGTATGTGCGATATTGATTCTATTTTCTTGTACTTTGTCATATACATTGATCATGGGATTTTCACTATCTTAGGGCTAATTACTGCATGCATTTACTGCTTCATTGTGGAATTATGTTTCTATATAACATATCTCTATGTATGGGCCATGTTTCTTGAACGAATTGTCATAGAGATTGAAGTTATCTTGATAAGCCATCTTCATTTGCAAGTGAAGTATAAACACTTTAAGGTTACTTTCTTTTTTGCCCTAACATTGGATGAAGTTGCCCTTAGAGCCTCTTTGAGCTAGAAATGAGATCCTTCTTCATAATACTTCTTGACTCCATATCCCCAAAAGGATTTAGGCACTGATCAGCCATAAGGTGATCACCTTAAAACCTTTTTCCTCGCCGTTTTCCCCTCTTTTCTAGGTCTAGCCATGCTAGGCCACCTAGGGCATCACTTTCCCGACAAAGTAGCCATAGAAAAGGTTCGATCTCCTAGCCTCTATTGCGTTGTTGTGTCCTCAAGGTCTCCTCCAAATTTGAAGAAATTCCGACTATGGGATTGTGAGATACCCCAAGCCCTAGCTCTGAGATCAAACTTTTCCTTGGTGTTCCCTAGGCTAGCACCTCATAGGATCAATTTGACACCTCTAACTGAAAATTCTTGTTTTGATCCTTTCCCCTTCCCTGTTTGGGTTAAGATCATCATTAGTTGCTAAACTCCCTCCCCTTAACCTACGCTGGGTCCACTTGGTCCCATGTGGTTCCATACCTTTGAAAAGTTAATTCTTTAAGAACCACTTGGGAAACCAAGTTCAATAAGGATTTTAGGGATTGGGAAACTCCTTTACAAGGCATATTCCTTAAAACTAACCCTTGAATCCTCACCTCCTTCTCCTAGAAAGCTTAGTACCTTGCTTGAAGAGCAAGCAAGCTCCATCCTTAACCTCTTTATAGGAAAATGATCATTAAGGGCACTTCACATCCATTTGTTGATTCATCCTTCCCAAGTGGCTTTACATATACCGGGTCTCCTCCCATTGGTGAAACTCCGTAAAGAGTAGGGAGTCCATCTGAGGTGACAGTGGGCTAAGTATCCATTGTTGCCCTTGATCTAGCAATTGTCCCTTTTAGGATCCCTGCTAGCTTGAGCAGTAACAGGGTTCTCTCTCGACCTTCAACCACTAAAACGATCTCTCTCTCCAACACCTACGTTGGGGTGTTTGGTTTACTCACTCAACCTGGACGACTTTTCTACAAAGTATTTTGACCTCTTCTGTTGACTCTTCGACACTGAAATAATCCACTGGAGCTTTGCTATTGTTCTTCCCTCAACCATTGATGCTTCCTTCTTTGGCTCGAACTCTACTTCTTGCTGAATCACTGCATTTGATAGCTCAATCTACCAAGGAACTCGCTCTCCCTGTGTCTCACAACTGTCTTCTACTTCCCCATCGACCTGCTCTTATAATTTCTTGTTGGATCACCAACGGCCATGATTAAATTGTTATCAAGGGCTAAGACCATCTCAAACTCAATCCATGTGAGTTTCTAGAGCTTTCTCAACTTTAATCAATTAATTACTATTTATTAACCAATTTTCCCAAGTTAGACTTAAGAAAAATTTAAATGATGACTTCACAAGCTTATCTCATGAAACCTTTTCTGGGTTTTGAAGTTCTCATGTTCCTTAGTCACTTAGATAGAAACCGAGACTAGAACACCTGTTTGATGCTACAAAAACTAATAGGTTTTGAACTGACATTTAAATAAGAGCACCAATCTCTCTATGTACGTTAATGTTAGTGGCATTTTTTGTTGAACTCCTCTTTCATGATCCTCTACTAAAAATGTACCTATCGCTCAAATAAAATCGTGAATTGACATGCTAAGCATTTTTTATGTTATTTTAATGCTTAGAGGGTGATATTGATGATGGAGATCCTAATATAGGCAAAGATTTTTGATGATATGTAGGTATTTGTTGTAGCATGATTTTTTTTTGCATGCTAGAGGCCATCTAGGTCTTGCTTTTTAATGTATTTTCGCTTCAAATATGGATTGCACTCGGTGTTTTTTTTGTGGATGCTAGAGGTCCTCTAGGATTTGCTTTTTGATGTATTTTTGATTCAAATATGGATTGCACTCAGTGTTATTTTGCTTATGTGCACCCTTACATGCTCTATAAATGAGAAATTTTTCTTATTTGTGTGTAAATGGTTTGGATTCATATGGATGCACAAGAATATATGTGGTTTTCTTTAAAATTTGAATATTTTATGTGTTTTTGGTTGACTGTTTTTTTGGTCCCGTCTTTTTACCAATTCCCGTCCAGTTTTGACTAGTTCATGGTCTGGTGGGCTACTGGTTTGATGACTGGTCCGGTTCTGATAACAATGGGGATGACGGAGTGATTGGCACAATGGGATGTAATCCCTTCCACCCATTTTCAAATCCCACATCCGGACATCTTTGGCCCATAGTGATAAGGCTCAAGGAGTAGGCTCCGCTACCCTCGTGCACTCTCGGCTCTTGGTCTGTCATAGATTCTTGGTATATCTGGCTTATGGGCTTTGGATATACTATTGGTGTTATAGTGGCAGCTGCTAGGTTTGATCTTGGGCCTCGTCTAGATTTCTCCAACGAGTTACTGATTCATCATGATAGAAAAGGAAAAAGAACTAGATTTGTCCAACGATTTTTTGATTCATCATGATAAAAAAGGAAAAAAAACTATGTAACATTTTAGGGTTAGTGCTTCATGCACACACTTAATTACGTACATTCATCAAATACAATTCTTAATGCTAAATCTAAAGATCACTAGATAGCAGTTCTTCCTTGTTTATCGTGATTCTGGAGTATGGACATTAGTTTAGCAGATAATTGTGTAGTTGAAAGTTGGAACTATTTCCTTGTCGAAGCAATTATTTCTTCCAGAGGGACAGTATGGATGGAAGTTCTATTAGTTCTAAATCTAGATTTAGAAGGTCCATATTTATGCAGGCCTACATTAATCTATATGCTCAGTTGCTCTATACATATAAAAATAGCTTATAATATTTGCTTTGATGTTGGTCCTGATGGAAAGTAATGGAACTGATAATTATCTGCAGAGCAATTGCTGTTGGGTCTAAAAGAATTTACTCTTCCAAAGGCAGTGAAGCTTTACGAATTTTACAAGTGACATGGCATCCTCACAGTGATACACATTTGGGGATTCTTTCCTCCGATTGCGTTTTCAGGTATGTTTTATTCTCTTCATTACTTGATAGCTTCTATCTAGCAAATAAAGATCTGTTTTACTAGCAAGGTTCAATCAATTTTGTGTATTGAAACAGTTGCTCTATTAAATTTTAGATTGATATGTGGCTTCAATTGCCTATAAATTTGGTAACGTTGCAATTAAGTTATAAGGATGTCAAAAATCTGTGTTTTGAGGGCTGCTAGTCTATGACCTTATAAGTTGCTCTATACTGTTAATACGCTAAGAAGGACAGTTACTGACTATTTAAATAAGCATAATAGTTTTAAATACTTTTTGCAGACTGTTCGACTTATCTTCAAATTTGGAGATTCCAGAGCAAGAGTACCATTTACAGCCAGCTACTCTTCAGAATCTAATGAGTGCCGTTGCAATACGTCCTGTGGCATTTGCTTTTGGAGGCGAACATTTATGGGACAGATTTACTGTATGTATGGTGTCCATATAGATATATTCTTTTGTATTGTCCATATTTGCTTAACATTTTGACAGTTAATTATTGTTCTGTGCTTTTAACAATCCAAATTATTGATCTTTGTTTTTTGGAAGCTGAGAAATGATCTTATGATCAGGGTCCAGAGCAAATTGCTTTATATGCGAGAAAATGATTATAGTCTCAAACCAAAGGGGTTCAGAAAACTGCATGTGTCTTTGCTTCTGTTGTTGAAGCATGTGATGGCTTCAGAAGGCCTTTTGGATAAGCTTAGTGTCTTTAGCATGTAGGAGATGATTTATTGCCTCTTTAGGTGCTTGGTTGATGGAGTAAATGATTTATGTCTTCTTTTCTAAGACTGACTTAGGAAAAGTACAATAATTAAAAGTCAATTAATTAAGGATAAATAATGAAATTGTTTAAATGACTTAGAAATGAAAGGATTTGGGTTTGATGAAGATTATAAATTAAACCTAAGGGATAGGTGAAGACGGACAAGTGGAGAAAGCGATTTTCTTTAAAGTGAGAGGCTCAACTAGACTGTAGCACAAAGGAGGAAGAGTGCAAGTTGATTTGAGAGCATTTTTAGGAGGCCAAATTGCTGGAGATTGCAGGGCCAAATTGCTGAAGTGAGAATGAGGTTGAATTGTTGGAAAGGCTGATTTGCTAGGGCCCAATTTCTTGAGTAGAGGTTGTTCGAGGGGAAGACGCAGGGCTAAGTTGCTAGAGAGAGGTGGGCCAAAATTCTCTAGGCTGAATTTCTTCAGAAGCTAGGGTTTCATCAAGCTACATCATCCTGTGGACATCATCATTACCTGCATCATCATCACCACCTGTATTATCTTGTGGACATCATCACATCAATGACCTACAACTATACTCACTTTGACGTGAATGACAACATATTCAACAATCTCCCCTTTGTCATTGATGTTAACACACCTAGCATGACAAATCACATTGCATCATGCACTTCTCTCTCTCTCTCTCTCGATTTTTCCAAGTTCCTCTTCCCCTTTGACAGCGATGGCAAAGTGTGACTGATCTTCCTACTGCTGCTCGTTCGGTGGTGTAGTTCTCCCTGTCTCTATACATCTTTTGATCTTGTAGTGTAGCTCCCACTGTCAATGTGCTCTCTGCTTATCATTCTACAGCTGCCTACTACTGCTGTGCTTGTCTCAGTTCAAGAAATCAAACCCTGACCTCCTGTCATCGATCATTCATGATAATCAGTTATACAACATGTTCATAATTGTGCCACTGTCAGATCCCAAAATGGATTCATAACAGAGGATGCATATGTGCTAAGATGTGATAGATGTTATAACATCAACAACTTGTGATGTCTGTCATTACAATTTATCTGCTACATATTTGTGTTTTTGTCAAAAAGAAAATCCGACCAAGTTCAACACACTAGGTGTCCCAAACACGCTGGTGATGTTCTTTGATCATACCCTTTGTGTATTTTGATTACTGGCAGATGCTATGTGTTCTGCTAAACCATTGCACAAAACTTTAATGATTGATATGTCAAGAAGACCCAAATTTTGCTTGAACTTCCCTCTGCTACAGTTTTGTGTTATTTGGATCAAGGTCTGCTCACTGTGTTACTCCTCTGCTACAGATGGTAATTGCCAAAAGTCAATCCCAAGAGACTAAGCTGGAGCCCTCATCTGATTCAGGGATTTTTGTTGGATATAATGAGATCTCAAAGGCCTATAGGGCCTACATTCTGAAGCAGAGGAAGATAGCAGTTAGATGGGACGCCAGATTTGAGGAGGGTAGAACATTTAGGAAGTCGCATGAGATAGGTCCAGTAATGGTAGAGGATCGGGAGCAAGATGCTCTAAAGGTTGAGCACAAACCAAGAACACTAGCAACAAGGTCACAGCCTTTTGATCAGGAGGCAGAGCGAGATGTTCCTTTGAGCTCTCCTAGGAGGAGGCCAAGATGGGTCGAGCAAACCTTGAGGGATGCAAGGAGTATGTGGAGGTTCTTAGTAGCACCTTCAAGGAGAGTAGAGTCTAGACCACCGGCCATATTTTCTAGTTATAAGACTTTGATGAGTAGCATCATTGAGTTCAAGCCTTATACATTTGAGGAGGCAACATACCAATAGGTTTGGAGGGATGCCATGGTGGGAGAGTATAGTTCCATCATGAAGAATGATGTGTGGGAGATGTACCGAGGCATGAAGGGAAGTTATTATTCACTTATCAATGGATCTTCAAGAATATATGGTGGTGGTGAGAAGTACAAAGTGAGGTTCGTGGCGAGAATGTTCTCTTAGAGTGAGTGAGTGGACTATGAGGAGACATTTGCACTTGTTGCCAGGTATGCATTTACTAGGGCAATTATATTTTTGCCTTAGAGATAAGGTGGAGGATTCATCAAAGAGATGTGAAGATTGCCTTCCTCAATAGGGTAATTGAGGAAGATGTGTATATTGAGCAACCTCAAGGATTTGAGGTGCATGTGAAGGAGTCCCATTTATTTATGCAGACTGAAGAAGGCCATATACGGACTTAATTAAGCACCTCGCACCCATGGTGCTCTAGGATTGATGGGTACATACTTGGATTGGGCTTCACCAAGAGTGAGGTAGACTCTAAGTTGTACTATGTACTTATTGATGGTGAGCTGCTTATCTTGGTATTATATGTTGACAATCTCTTTGTGACAGGATTAACGAGGCTCATTGGGATGTGCAAGGAGGACCTTGCTTTGGAGTTGGAGATGAAGGATTTGGATTGATGCATTACTTTTTGGGTTGGAGGTGTAGCAACAACTAGGAGAGTTTTTCTTAAGGAAGAGTAACTATGTAGTTGAGGTCCTGAAGAGATTCTTGGTGATGGATTGCAAGCCTATGTTCACACCTATGATCGCTAACTTGCGGAAGATTGATGCTAGATGGAGTGAATTGGTGGATCCCACATGGTATATGCAGTTGATCGGGTCATTGATGTATTTGGTTAATACTAGACCAAATATATGCTTTGTTGTGAATACACTTAACCAGTTTATGGTGAAGTTGAGGAAGGTTCATTGGGTGGTAATGAAGCATGTGTTGAGGTGTGTTCGTGGTATAGTGGACTATGGATTGAGATATGTCAGAGTTGGTGGAGTGTAGTTGTAGATATAGATTTGGATTGGATTGGAAATGCAGTGGGCAGGAAGAGGATATCTAGTTGTTGTTTAAGCTTGGGGTCAACAATGATCTCATGGCTTGGTAGGAAGCAACACCCACTGGCATTTAGCTCAGCAGAGGTCAAGTACATGGTAATGAGTTTGGTGGGTTGTGAGGCCGTATGGCTTCGCTCGAAGGATTATTTGGTCTTGAGATGGGACCTACGGTGATCCACTGTGATAAATTAAACTACTTCAAGCATTTGCAGAATCCAATTTTTCATGGCATGTCCAATCACATATAGATTAGATACCACTTTGTCAGAGACAGGGTTTAGAGAGGTGTTGTGAGATTGTAGTACATTTCCACAAGAGAGTAGGTAGCATGTATTCCTACCAAACCTCTAGTGAAGGGGAAATTTGTTTTCTTTAAAGACAAGCTAGGGGTGGTGGAAAATCCCTTCCTTGCTAGGAGGGGGTGTTGAGTTTTGTAGCATTGGAAGGGCTTCCGCATAGGCATGGTGTTTTAACATGTGGAAGTGAAGTCTCTCTAGGTGGTTGTTCAAGAGAAGCAAATAATATGATCTCCTTCCCAAGTTAACGTAGGAAAAGTACATTGATCAATTAAAATGATTAATGTAGGCTTAGATTAATGTTTTGTCTAAGGATAAATATTAAATTATAGCTGACTTGTTTCCAATCTCTGTCGTTGATCTAAGTGAGGTAGGATTTAATCCTGATCGTTGATCACTTTGGAGATTAGGGATTAGGCCTTGAATTATAAAGGAGCCAAGGGAGAGGATGATGACACATTGCATATTGTAACTATTCAAGTGAGAAAAATTTAGAGAAAGATTTTTTAAATTGCAGATTATTCTATGTGAGTTACAAGGTTGAGGAAAGGAGAAACGATAGCAGGAAAAATATTTTAGTAGCAAGGAAAATAGCAGGGTAGCTGCACTTGTGAATCTGAAAAGGCCACACAACTAAGGGAGACACACATGTGGATGAGCTAGCAGATTAGGGAGCATGAGGGGGTGCATAGGAGGTTGAAGGATGGCTGCAAAGTTGATTGGGAGGCCGGAATTTTTTGCGGGAAAATTCTTCAGGTTTTGCTATAATTTATATGTACTTTATGTGGCCCATTTTTCCTGGTTAGGGAGTCTAGTGATTTCCCTGAGTTAATTGAATGTCATGAGAAGTTGGAGGGTGAAATTGTGTTGCTGGCCTTTCTTATTTTTTGGGTTATTTTCTGTTTTTTTTTTTTGTTATATATTTTTTTATTTGTTTTTCGCTGAAAAATTGTTGTTAAAACTTAAAAGTGCCAAGTATTGCTGTTTGTAATTTTCAAAAAATAAAATTTACAACGAAATAAAATTTACTAGTAAAAGAAAATTTTGAGCTTAAAATAATTACATGAGATAGTAAATCTGATTGGCTCTTATAAAATTAACAGTTTAGGGATTTGGCTTAATGAAAATTATAAAAGCAGCCTAAGGGAGAGGTGAAGACACATTCATTGTTGGGAGAGTGATTTTCTCAAGCGAGAGACTTAAGACTGAACAGAGGTGAAAGGTGTGCATTTACAAGATTCGTGTGAGCATAGGTTTGTAGGTTGAGCATGCAAGAGGAGGGTCAAGAGTCAAGACTCATTTGTGGACAGGCCGAGGGTGTGATGCATGGAGGAGGAGGCCGAAATTGTTGAGGTCGAGTTCTAGTAGGCATGGTGAGAGTTTGGGGAGGCTGAGAGGGTTGACATCAGACTTTAGAGGAGGCCAAATTGCTATAGTGGTGTTGAAATTGTGGAGGACAACCATCACAAGTGCAAGGCGAATTTTTGAGGGGGCTAAGTTGCTAGGTTCCACTATTATATTTTCTTTGTATTCTCTATGGGTCGATTTCCTTGTTAAAAAAGCCATATTTTTCTTGAGTTATAGAAAAGTGAAGGAGAATTTGTTGGGCAAATTTCTACTATGTTTTGTAATTGATTTTCTAGTAAAATTTTGTTGCAATTTTTTGTTGTTGTCAAGTTGTCTAAGATGATAGCTGCAGGCTTGACATTTGGCTTGAGAAATCGGGACTCACGGGCATCTAAGCCGTCAAAATCACTTGGGGATCGCACTTGGCTTGGGCCACATGATTGGTATTTTTTCCACGAAGTTTTGAACTGGCGACCCTCACATCACAGAGTGCCTTAACAGTACACCCCATCACCATCTATTCTACATACTGTGGGAATTGTTGCAAATTATTTAAGTTAAATGTTAGTGTATTTTTTATTCAACGACTTTCAAAAAAATTAATTTGTTGGGTATAAAATAAAATTGTTGAGAATAATAAATCAGTTTTGGTGTTGAAAAATTGACATTGCCGGATTTTTTGGTATCCATGGTGATCACTGTTAAATTTCTAATACTAGCTAGATTTATTTTCTCACGACAATTTAATTTATCCCTAGTTTATTATTTATTTACTCAAATAATAACTTAATCATTGAAAACCAGTGTCCACGGGGACTCGCCCCCCCCCCCTAGGGGTCTAGTTTCCTCGCTCCCATCGCGCTCCCGGGACGTGGGGACGAGTAGGGGACGTTTCCCCACGCTCCCAAAAGCAGGAAACTCAAGGGACGTGGCCAGGAAACGTATCCCCTCCCTGAGGAGTCGTTTCCGAAAAAGGGGACGTGGGGGCGTGAGGAGCAGAGGGGACGAGGGGGGGCGAGAGGGGGCGTGGGGGGACGTTACCTCGGTATTAACGGTTTTAATTAACTAAAATCACGATTTAATGCTTAATTAACATTTTATAACTTAATTTCATTAATGTTTAGGGTTTAATGCTTTGGGAAATGGCGGGAAATAGTTGGTTTATTGTTATAAAACAGCGCCCAACGTGAACCATGAACACACAACCTGAGCGTGTTTGCAACTTTGCTGAAGCCTGAGGCCCTGAGCGTGTTTTGCTGAGCGTGTTTGCTGCCTGAGCGTGTTTGCTGAAGTCGCGTGTTTGTTGAGTGCTCCAGCCTCCCATCGTTCGAGCACTGCGTGTTGATACAGCCGCGCGGAGTCCGGACTACAGTCTGCTACAGCTTGGCACTTGCAACTCGAGAGTCGATACGGGTTAGTATTTCACTGAAAGTCGCCTCGACCTATCAAATTTGAGTTATAAACGCTGCAAGTTTGTAAATTGTATTATTTTTTTTACCCAAAAGCGAGTTCTGTGACCTGTCCAACATAGCGCAACAATTCGTCGATTCGATAGACCTGAATAAGTTTTTTGTTTCTTTATAACTGGAATAGATTGCTATAACTATTATAGAAAGGCGTGAATGATTTGCGATTCAATCCCAGGTTGTGTGACAGATTCCATTTAGCTGTCTATTCTTCCGAGGAGATTATTTCCATGAACATTTATGGATAAAGACAGTTTGGTGCACAGAGACCTGTCCGCTTCCATTGTTCAACTCCATCCCTTATAAGTAGTCTTATTCAATACGTTCGTTTTTGGAGGATGGCGATTGCTAGGCGCCACTGTCAAACCGTGAGCACTAGTGGAGAATAGGTTCCATTTTCAGTGGTTCACCATAGGAAAAAAAATTAAAATGTAGTTCGCTGTAAAAAGATTTAATGCACTAAACATTGAATTGTAAACACCTGGCAGAGTATGGTATTAGCTTGTCAATGCAGTGGTATTAGCTTTTCAAAATGCAGTGAAATTTTGAACTTAATAATGAGTATTGCCAACGTTTAGTTTACATAAAATTACTTACCTCAAGATTCAGGACAGAATTGTAGGATACTAGTGTTATCAGAACTGGTACCAAATCCAAATTTAACATTGAATAGAGAATCGAGATTAGTTGAATTTTATTTTTTGATATTAGGAATTTCATTTTTATATAGTTTTTAGTAAAAAGTTTTTACTAAAACCCTGGGGCTGAGGCCTAGTCCATTAGGGCCTCATCTGCTCAACAAATAAACACAATCAGCAGAATACAAAACTCACCTGGGCTTAATCCTTTTAGCCCATGGTACATTGGTACTCTTGCTGTCCTTAGTGTACTGTGTAACCCTCTTTTCTTTGCAGCTACAGACTTCTTTTGTCCACAGATTTCAGCCAATCTTGGCTGTCCACTTGTCAGTCCTAGGCATGATCTCCACAACAAACTACTTCACTTGGGCTGATCCTTTAGCTCTCGCATACCTTGCTGTAGCCTCTGCCCAACCCTATTTAGCTCTCACATTTTGTTTTGTTGTTGTTAAAAAAATGTTATTTTTACCTCTTAGAGAAACTGTGGAACCCTTGAATATTTGCTGTTCAATATTCGATGTTCATAGTAGGAAGTGGAACATCAATATGGTTTAACTTTAAACTTTAATCATAATGTATGATTATAAATTAGAATTTTAAAATTTGGATAATGTCAAATGATATTCATATCAATGATCATGCTTTGCAGCTTTTCAATTCAAACCAAATTGTCATAGTGGACTCAATTAATAAATAATATTTTATATTTATAAATTTAAAATTTTAAGACCCTGACGCTCCCCCACGTTCCTAAAAAATGGTAGGGAGTTTTGCATAGGCCGCTCCCGCGCCCCCTCGCTCCCTCGCCCCCTCGTCCGGAACCTGGTGGAAACATTGTTGAAAACTAAAATCATTGGTACTATAACTTCTAGAATTAAAAATTGCAGCAAAAATAAAAACAAAGAGATCATCACACATTGCAAAATATTTAACCCATAAACAATTATCTGGCATTTCATTATTTGAAAATCTGGGTTTTTTGATCCAAAGATCAGGAAAAATGCAATATGGAACATGCAACTTGGCTCCCTCAGAATGAATTCGGCCCTTGTAAATCGACCTCAAGGAAATCTGCTTCCAGATAAATCGCTTTAAAGAAATTGGCCTCCAACAATTAGATCTACAACCTCCAAAAACTTGATCTGCGCTCTGCCACTAGTGCGCATTGGGAAAACCCTAACACTTTAGCAACTCATTGTCCTCCAGACAAACACAATTGCCTCTCGGCAACTCAGCCTTGCATTCTCTTCCAACTCGACCCTCCTGGATTAGCTAACTCCCACTTGCACTTCTTCTTTCTTTGTGCATTGGTCATTGAGACGCTTGTACTACAAAGAAAATCACTCTCTTGATGACGCACTCACTCACTTGTGCTCTTCATTGTCTTCACCTCGATCACTAGTCTCCATTTATAATCTTCATTGAGTTGAAATACCTAATGCTGATCTCCCCTCTAGAAAGATCTTGAATTTTCCTTCTAGAAACATCTTGAAGATCAATGATCAAAATTATTTCTAAGTCACTTAATATGCAATATGCACCTCCTCCTCAATCAACATGCACCTCAATATGCACCTCCTCCTCATCACTCTGTTGAGGAAAACAATCTTCACATCCATCTTATGTATCCTCCAACCCATCTTTGAAGTGATGGACATAACTGCTCTAATAGATGCATGTTTGGCGATGTGTGCGAATGTTTCCTCATAATCCACTCCCTCCTTCTGGGAGAACCCTCTCACCACCAACCTTGCTTTACACTTCTCAATATTGCCATGCGCTGCATGTTTGATCTTGTAGATTCATCAGGAAGTGACCATAGACTTCCCTCCAGTGTTGGTACTATATCCCAAACATCATTGCTCATGTTGGAGCAATACTCCTCTATCATGGCATCCTTCCAAACCTGCTCATTTATAACATCCTCAAAAGTGGATGACTTAGATTTGTAGACGCTACTCGATAGTCCCAAATAAATGGAATATCTGGTCGGTGGTCTTTCGTCAGAAAGTGTTGCTAGGGTCTTGCACATACTCCTCAACATCCCTCAATGTATCTTCGACCCATCTTGGCCTATGCCTCGTAGAACTCAAAGAATTATCTAACTCCCTGAATCTGTTGGCTGTGTCCTTGCTGGTGCTCTTAGTCCCTTCTCAACTTTTAGGAGCCTCTTTCTCCTTCTCCTCTACCGCTGCTATCTCTCGCTGATGAGATCTACTGAGGGTCCTATCCTCATCAAATCTAACATCCTGACTTATTATCACCTTTCTCTGTCTTGTAATGTAGACTTGGTAAGCCTTCAAGACCTCATTGTAGCCAACAAACATGCCCCTCTTAGATAAGGGTTGCAACTTAGTCCTCTTCTCTGTAGGCACATGGACATAAATTGAACTACCGAATTTGCACAATGGACTCACATTCGGTTTCACTTCTGTAAATGGCTCCTCAAGATTCACATTCTCCAATGCCTTGTGAGGACTTCTTTTCCGCACATACACAATTGTATTACAAGCCTTTGCCCACAAAAACATAGGCAACTCCTGATTATAGATCATTTCCCTCGCTGCCTCCTTGATGGTTCTATTTTTTCTCTCAGCAACCCCATTTTGCTAAAGTTTGTAGGGTACTGTGAGCTCCTTTTTGATTCGTGCCTTTTTGCAAAACTCCAAGAACTCGTTGGAGGTGTACTTGCCCCCATTATTTGATCTCAACACCTTAATCTTCCTTCCTGCCTGTTCTCCACAACAACCTTGAACTCTTGAAACCAATTGAAGACCTCATCCTTGGTCTTCAGGAAGTAGATCCATGTCTTCTTGGAATAATCATTTACGAACAACACAATATATAAGGACCTTGTGATCGACGTCACAGATATAGGACCACATATATTAGAATGCACCAAGTCTAGTATACCCTTAGACCTGGTCTCACTATGAGGATAGACATTCTTGGCTTGCTTGCCAGGCACACACCATTTACACACTCCATCCTGCTCCACCCAAATGGCTGGAAAACTAGTAACCATCCTCTGCACCATTAGAAGAGCTCTATAGTGTTGGTGTCCCATCCTCTTATGCCATGTCTCGCTTTGGGTGTCACTCTCATGGATGAGACCCTTCACCGCTTTCCTCTCAATAAATAGGGATTTGTCTCCCTTTTACTAATCACCCGCTTCTAGATGAAATTGGCCCCCCTCAGCCCAACAACCACTTCACATCCCATAAAGCTGAGCTCTAGTCCTTTGTCTTTCATGGCCAAAAACTGAAAGGAAATTCTTCGCCAAACTCGATACATATCGCACTTCGTTCACCTCCATGATGCCACCCGAGTCCATCTAGAACTTGATAATCCCATTGCCCTTGATTGCATACTTGGTCTTGTCACCAAAATTCACATTTACATCTCTGAGCCCCTTGGTCATGTTGGTTAAGAAGTCTCACGAACCTGTGATATGACGAGATGCTTCACTGTCCATGAACCCTGCATCTCTCGTGACAGTTCTAGAAAGGGAAGATACTAGGGAAAAGTTTTCATTAAACTTCTCCACCATCTCCTCCATTTGTGCGGTCACTTCCATAGCAGTCTTACCCTTGCCCTTCTTTTTGCCAGGACACTGACTAGCAAAATGCTTGAACTTATGACAAGCAAAGCATTTAACTTTGCTCATGTCCTTTTCCTTCTTGTTCTGTGAAGATGCTTTTGCACTCTGGTTCTGCTTGGCGTTCGCTTTGCCCTTTTTCACTTGTGCAACAAAAGCAACTTCATCCTTTTCCTCACCTCTCTTTCCCTGATCTCCGATTAATGAATTTTCCCACATCTCCTTTTGGGTGAAATTGTCCCATAGTTGGCTCCAATCAAGACGCTGTTGACGAGGAAGAATCCTGTCCACAAAAGTGGACCACTGCTTCACACACTCCTTTAGAGCAACTTTGATAAGTTTTGAATCATACACAATTTTCTCCGTAGCTTCAAGCTCATCACGAGCCTACTGGACCCTCATGAGATAAGAAGTCAAATTGTCAGATCTGCCCATTTTTATATTGTTTAACTCTTCCCGTAACACCATTCTTCTGTTCTTGTTTGTACTCTGATAAAGACCTGTCACAACTACCCACATCTGTCTGCTGGTATCTTTCCATGATATGTGAGGAATTATGTGATTCCTCACAACGTTTAGAATTATTCAGCTTGCTTTCTTATCCATGTTCTGCTATTTGTACCAAATCTGAAAGAGCTTGCACATCTCTGCTTACTAAATCCTAGAGATCATTCATCTTCAGAATCCATGTAATTTGCTTCTTCCAGGGCTTGAAATTTGATACCTCATCCAACCTATCTTCATATCTCAATCTGTTTAATGATGCCATCTTTGCAGATCAACCACGATCGCAAAACCCAACTGCAAAATGTTTAGAAATAATTTTGTTGTTGCAAAAAGGAAAACTCTCTACTGCAAACCCTTGTGATCTCAGATCTCTCTTTCAAAGTCTTTTAGAATGCTCGAATACTGTCTTAAATTTCTAATACCAATGAAATTTATTTTCTCATGGCAATTTCATTTATCCCTAGTTTATTATTTATTTACCCAAATAATAATTGAATCACCGAAAAATAAAATCACTGGTATATTTAACTTCTAGAATTAAAAATATGCAGTGGAAATAAAACAAAGAGATCAATCACTTATTGCGAAATTAATTAACCCACAAACAATTCTTTGTCATTTCATTCTCTAGAAAATCTGGGTTTTTCGACCCACAAAGATACAAGGAAAAATGCATTCTAGAATCTGCAACTCGGCTCCCTTAAAATGAATTCGGCCTGCTGCCCAGATAAATTGACCTCAAGGAAATCTGCCTCCAGATGAGATCGTTCTGAATAAATCATCCTCTGACATTCAGATTTGCGCCCTCTAGCAACTTGATCTGTGCCCTCTAGCAACTCGATCTGCGCCTTACCACTAATGCACACTGGAAAATCCCCAACACTCCAGCAATACAGCCTCCTCTAGCCAAACATGATCACCTTCCGGCAACTTAGCCTTGTAATCTCCTCCAACCTGGTCCTCCTAGATTCACTCAAACCCACCTAGAGTTCTTTCTCCACGCATTTGTCACTGAGCCACTTGCATTGCAGAGAAAAGCACTATCTCTCGTGATGACTCGCTCACACACTTGTGCTCTTTGTTTGTTTTCTTCTCCATTGCTAGCCTCCATTTATAATCTTCATTGAGTCCAAATCCCTAACCTCAATCTCCCCTCTAGAAACATCTTAAATTTGCCTTCTAGAAACATCTTGAAGATCAACGACTGAGATTATTTCTAACTCATTTAAATAAATAAATTATTTATCCTTTGAAAATAACCCAATAGTCCACAATAATTAATTGACTTTAATTATTGTACTTTTCCTACGTTAAACTTAGGTAAGAAGACATAAATCACTAGAAGTGGAAATTACTGTCTTTACATGCTAAGACACCAAGCAATTATAGAAGACCTTCTGATACTTCTCACATCAACAATTACTGTTGAAATATGGCAACAAGAATATTCCAATTTAATTTGTCCTTGAATTAAATTGTGAATTAAAATTGAATTTAGTCTTACACAACTACTTGGAA
>APFE030099458.1:0-28660 GCA_000404065.3 Pinus taeda | reverse complement strand
CCATCCCAAGCTTCCTCTTCAATGAATTGAACATCTCTGCTGATGAAAAACTTCTTGGTAGATGGGATATACAACTTGTAGGCTTTGGATTCTTCACTGTATCCAATGAAAAGACATTTCTCCCCTTTGTTGTCCAACTTCCTCCTTAGCTGATCTGGAATGTGTGCATAGGCCACACATCCAGAAACTCTCATGTGGGTGACTCCTTGCTTTCTCCCACTCCACGCTTCTTCTGGCACTTTATTCATCACTGCTTTTGTAGGACACCTGTTCAAAATATACGTTGCACAATATACAGCTTCAGCCCAATAATCATTTGGCAAATGCTTTGCCTTCAACATGCTCCTCGCCATATCCATGATTGTCCTGTTTTTCCTCTCGGCAACTCCATTTTGCTGCGGAGTGTACCTTGCTGTAAATTGCTTATGAATTCCATTTTCTCTAAAAATCATAGAAACTCCTTGGAGATATATTCACCTCCTCTATCAGTTCTCAAAACTTTAATATGCAGCCCGCTTTGGTTCTCCACAAGTGCTTTGAAATTTCGGAATTTTTCAAACACTTCACTTTTGTTTTTAAGAAAATAGACCCAATTCTTTCTTGTAAAGTCATCAATAAATGTTAGGAAATATTGGCTGCCTGCTAATGATGGAGCTTGCATCGGTCCACATAAATCTGAGTGGATGATCTCTAAGGGTGTCTTTGCCCTTATGCTTTTACCTGATGGAAAACTTTCTCTATGTTGTTTCCCCAAAATGCAACCTTCACATAGGCTGTCCGGTTTCTCTATCAATGGTAATCCTTTCACCATTCCTTTTCTGCTTAACAAGTTTAGACCTCCAAAATTGAGATGTCCAAATCTCAAGTGCCACAACCAATTTTCATCATTTGGCACGCTTTGGAAGGCCTCATGGGTAACTGCTGCAATTTCATTTTTGTTTTTCAAATCTGCCCTGATCCTGAGAGGGAACATCCTGTTTCTTGTCATTTTCGCTTTAGCAATGCATCGTTTGCTGGGTGCTATATCCATGATGGTACAAACATCATTCACAAAGAAAACATTGTAACCATTTTGAACAAGTTGTCCAATACTCAAGAGGTTACATCTCATTCCGGGGACATAATAGACATCTGCTATGGTTTTCCTTTCTCCATGCTTTGTAAATATTTTTACCTCCCCTTTTCCCATAACAGAAATTTTGCTATCAGTTCCTAGTGTGACTTCTAATTTCATATTTTTATCTAGGGCAGAAAAGAGAGCTATATTTCTTGTCATATGGTTGTTGCAACCTGAGTCTAAAAACCATATGTCTTCACTGTTTGTTTCAGCCATGTTACAAGCTAACAACACATTATTTTGGCTGATGTTCTCTCTAGTAACATTTGCATTTTGTCTATTACTCATATCATGCTGCTTCTTCCTACATTCACTGGCATAATGCCCATATTTTTTACAATAATAGCATTGGACATTGGATTTTTCATACCTTTTTCCTTGAGCATGATGTTGTCCTCTTTGTTGGCTGCTGCCTTGGCCTTGGTTCTGATCTGAATTGCTACCTCTTCCTTGAGCATTTGTTGGAGTGTTCGTTCCACCTTTGTTCTGGCTTCTGCCTCTTCCTCTCTTGTTTCCTCTGCCTTGACCTCTTCCTCTTCCAAAGGACATTTGGGTCTTAAAGGCTTGCTCTAGAGATGAGTTTTCATTCCTACTCAATCTCTGCTCATGCGTTATCAGTGATGCATGTAGCTCATCAACTGAAAAGTTTCAGAGATCCTTTGTTTCTTCAAAGGTGGTGACAATAGCATCAAACTTTGAGGGTAAGACCCTCAATATTTTCTCCACAATCCTCCTTTCTTCAATGGTTTCTCCATGAGTCCTCATCTATGTGATCAGACAAATTACATGTGTGAAGAATGAGTCAATGTTGTCTAACTCCTTCATGCACAGATTCTCAAAATCTTTCCTCAGCAACTGTAGTTTTGTTGTCTTCACTCTCTCCATGCCTTGATAGGCTGTCTTAAGAGTTTTCCATGCTTCTCTGGATGTCTTGGCTGCTGCTAACCTTGGAAACACACTCTAGTCTACTGCTAGATACAACAACACACAGGCTTTTGAATCCTTCTTCCTATTGCTCTTTAGCAGATCCTTCTCTGCTAGAGTTAATCTATTAAACTCATTTTCATCTGCAGGTTCTTCAAAACCATCTTCAACTATTTCCCATAAATCTTGAGAGGCAAACACAACTTCATGGTTATGGCCCAATAGTCATAGTTTTTCCCATTAAATTGTGGGAGCTGGGTGTTAAACATACCCATACCAGTGCTTGTGCTGGCCATTCCTTACATCCTTAGTTATGCTTCAATTTCTTAACTGTGTATTTTAAAACAACTGACTGCTTCTTCAACAACGCATAAAAAAAACTTTGTGAAATACCTGAGTATTTTCTTGGCTGAGCCTTCATGCTGCTGGAGAAGATCTACTGATGCAACAAAAGACTTCTCCCTTCAGCTTCTTTGTCACCTTCAAAGAGCATAAGCCTGCTCTGATACCACTGTTGGGGATTTTTATGGCAAAATCCCAAAAACAAACAATTCAAGCACACAGAGGCAATGCTCTATTTCCTTTACTCCAGGATCGTTTTGCACAGGGAAGCTTTTAAAAATTATTACTGAGAACAGAGTATTGCACCACCATAAAAGATTTCTATTCATTAAAATAAAATCACTGATACATATTCATCCTCTATGCTGAGAGGGATTCACCAAAACATTTCAAAAGAAATTACTCTGTCTCCTTTTACAAATAATTTTACACTGTTGTGTAAAATATTCATTCACTGCTATGTAAAAAAAAACTTTTACATTTACTGCTGTAAAAAAAAACAACACACTGCTGTGTGGAAAAACTTACATTACCCTTTTCACTGCTGTGTGAAAGATTTCATGGTTTTCACTGATACATGCTTCCCCTGTTTTTCTTTATTCACCACTTCGCACTGGTGTTCGTTTCATTCCCAAAATACAATTCACAAAAAAACATTACAATGTGTTTTACTTGTTCAGTAAAACAACACTTACACCCGTGAATAATTAAAAACTATATGACATTGCCCATACCTATTATAAATTTGCCATACCTCCGTACAAAATAAAAACATTAAAATTAAAAGCTTTTACCAAAACTCTACGAACCCATTTAAATTGCCTTTATGTTTCACTGACGGTCAACCAAAACTTTAAGCAATGTCAAAATTTATTTGCTGCAGGTTTGTGATGTCCGTCAACCGTTGATCTGCCCTCAAGAAATCTAACGGTCCACAACTATATGGGGTGAGCCTTTTTAACCGAACTTTACCTCCCGAGAAACTGTCAGAGGGTGTCGTATGGGGAGAGTCATGCGTCAACTCTAAATTTTCTCGGGTCGCTTGTGTACGAAAACTGTCTTCTCGCAGGTCCCAGAAGCTCACGGAGGTTTTGTGGTTTTGCTGCGGTGGTTTTGGGCGTTGGTACGGCTGCGTTGAAATTACATATTGAACACCATCGAAATTGGTTTTCGCAGTGTGCAGACTGTACCGCTGTTTGACAAGTCAACCGTGGTAAACAAAATAGTAGTGAAGTAGAAAATAAAGCTACAGCTAGACCCTTTTTTTCTATTGAAACTTATGGAAATTCTTTGAAAAAATCTGGTAGAAAATTTTGTAAATTTAAGTAAAAGATGTTAAATTTCATAATTTTAAGTGCCCAAATTTTTTTATGATGTTGAATATATTTCCACCATAAAATACATACATGATAACATGATTCAAATAATGTATCTACAAGATTTTAATTTTAATTTTTTTGCCCTTGCCACTTTTGACAATCTGGGTCATTCCTCTGCATAGACCACTCAGAAAATAAAAAGATAAACAATTGTAAGTAATGAGCTGATTCAAAAAGTACACCTTTGGTGTAATAAAGAAATTTCCATTCCAAATTTGATATTTCTTTTTGAAAATGTCATATAATAGGTTGGTTAGTAAATTAGGTAAATAAAGTTTTCATTTTGGTTGGTATTATTAATTTTGTTGATTATATTTTAGAATATTTATAGTATATGTAAGTGAGTTTATTTATAAAGTTGTCATGTTTTTTATCTTTAAAAATTTGTAATTTTAAAGAATGTTTTTTTTTGTTTTTTCTAAATATGACTAATTTTATTAATGAAACAAAAAATAATACATGGAGGTACCTATAGAACATGTTTCAGATTTTACCATGTTTTAACAAACAATAACTGAAAATAACTGCTCTCATTGAGGAAAGGAGTCCAAAACTTGAGAGATGTGTTGCCTACACAGAGAACTAGCTTATAATAGCATTGTGGAATAGTTTTTTGAACAAAACAACAAAATTGACAACAATTACAACAACAAACATCATAAAAGACCCCTAAGTTGGTGACCGGTTGCACAAAGAAACCTGAAAGAAACCTTGGCCTGCCAGGTGTCATTAGGTGGCAGAGGTTCCTCCACAATTAGACACCTGTAAGCCTCTAAGTCAATTTCATTGTACTGTTGCTCGCTAGTTGTTGCTTCCATATTCGTGTTTCCGCCTGGAGTATTGTGTCCCAGAGCTGCTACCAGGAGTTTTCCTTCTTCTGGTTTCGGTCCTTTCCTGAATGATACGAGCCAAGATGATAGAGTTCTATAGCTCCTCTCTGAAAGCAACAAAAATGGTAGCAATGATACATGGGCACTCCAACGTGCAACGAAATTGGAACTGGGTAGAATGGTAGGGTTGCATCGTCGAGACAGAGGCATTAGGAGGTTGATGAGCATCTGCAACATGCTTAGAGCCGGCCGTCTGAGCATGCCCCCGACCACTACGGGTGGTGGGACACCGACTCGTGAAGTGAGCCTCTGTTGAGGAAGCAGAGGAATCGAAAGGAATAGAGTCAGGGAGGGACAACAAGGGAGGGTGAGTTTCCCTGCCTCTACTGCTACCCCTTCTACATCGCATCCTGTGTCGCAAACGAGGCATATTTGCCTAGCTGGAGTTGGTTCGACAGGTGCTAGGAGGAGTAGGACGAGGGATCGGATGGCCAGTGGGAGCAGTAGAATGGGGAATTCGAAGTTCAGAAGCAGAATTCAAGGTCGAAGCAGCAATTCTGTAGTAGCAAAGCAGATTATGCGAGAAGTGGGTACCTTCAACCATTTCAATATAGCAGAGGGTTTGGCACCTTCTCCCCGTTGTCATGCACGAGCTTAGCTCTGCAGTAGCGGGGAGGCAGTTATAGTTCAAAGGAGGCGTAACAGGGGGAAGGAGGTTTGAAATTGCCATCTTATGGATTAGAGTGAAGTTTCCTCGGCTTTCACACAACATTAAAATGCCATTAATTATGGCGGTGGGCTTCTAGTTGGAAGCGTGGGTGGCCATGTGGCCACACCACTTGCCATCCCAAACTTGCTGCGTTTACCAACACGATTAATCACCCACATCCGGGAGTGTTGCATCTTTCTACACCAGATCGATGCATTCCTATAAATGAGAGTTGTCATTTAAAATGTCAAGCGAGCCCACGGTAAGAACTAGTTCATTATCCACCCCCAGATTTGCCAGGAGATCTGCCACTTTATTGCCTTCCCTTTTGATATGTTGGAATGTAATTACTGTATTGGTTAAGAGCCATTTTTCTGTGAGCTCTACACGAGCCGCTAGTTTCCAGCTACTGGCTACTTTATGGGCTAGAGTTCCTTGGAAATTTTGATTAGCTATGGTGATGAGGATTTGTGAGTCTCCTTCAATTTTTATGGCAAAAAAACCATGTTGTTGAGCCAAGCACAGTACCTGCCATAGTCCTAGTTCTGTTGAGTTGTTTGTGTCCCAACCTATTGATCCATATAAGATCAAGAGTGGTTTGCCTCCATGATCCCTAAAGATTCCTCCATAGCCTGCTATGCCTGGGTTGCCTTTGGAGGCTCCATCAAAATTTAATTGTATCATTTCTTGGGAAGGAGGCTGACATTTACTTGGAGCTTTGGAATTTTGCGATAGGTTGCTAGAGTTCTCATGAGTTTGGGAAATCCAAAGATGCTAATTCTCCCATATGTTCTTCTCCTGATGTAGGGTAGGTAAGTCCTCTTCATGCCAATTTTGAAGAGCCAAGGTTTCTTGAAGGTTGATGCAAAAATTATTCCATATGGTATCTAGAGGAGTGCATTGATTCTTAAATATGCACCTGTTTCTTTCTTTCAATAAAGTACAAACAAGTAGCCCTGGGATAATTTTCCATAGAGAGTTTAGCAACCTTCTCTTGTAAGGATCGATTATCTAGTTTCGAATGGTTTTTGTAATATTCTCTGTTACTCTACCCCTTTTTTGACATCTGAATTCAAATTTTCCCATAGTTTATTGGTAAGGTGACATGTGTCCATGAGATGCTATATTGTCTCTTCTTGTTGGTTGCAATTGGGGCATCTAGAGGGACCATGGAAGCTTTTCTTCCTTAGACTATCCTAGGTGAGTATTCTTTTTTGACACAAAAGCCAGAGAAATGTTGAGACCTTGGGCCAAATAACCGGAGACCAGATTTTGTCCCACATTGGATCTTTTCCATCCTGATAGCAATCAAGAGGTTGTATGTTTCCTTTGTAGTAAAAGTCCCACGTAGTGTATACCCCCATCTCAGAATATCCTGTGTCTCAGAATGAGATTTTTCTATTCGTGAATTCTGTGTCAAGCTCATTGTGGATTGGCTTTGTTCCTTGTTGAATTATTTGTGCCGCTTTTAGCCATTGTCTATATCCTTGATTGAGGGTTGGAGTCTAGTGCTGATTGACTTTTTCCTCCTGATGCTATGCCCAATCCTCTGTATCAGGAAGTATAAACAAATTGTTGAGCCATGGTCTTTGATGCCAAGAGTCAACCCAGAAACGAGCATTGCCACCATCTCTGATTTCCTAGAAACTGTGCTTTTGTATCATGTTGTTGTGTTGTCTTGCTACATTCCAGATTAGGGGGCCCTTTTTAGTGGGAAGAAGTCTGATTAATTCATTTGGGGGTCTATTATTTTCATATTTGGCAGTCCATAGTGTTGCTCATGGTGTGTGTGGAGCTGAGAGACATTTCCACCATATCCTTGCTCCCATAACAACATTGCTATGTTGAGGATCTCGAAGACCTGTTCCTCCATATTTTTTAGGAAGGAACACTGTAGTCCATTTAACCAATGCCCATTTTCTATTTTGGCCTGAGGATCCCCATAGAAAGTTATGTTGTAAATTTTGTATTATTTTAAGCACCCACTTTGGTGCTGCTAAGATAGAGAAAATATATAGAGGCATCGATTGTAAGACGACCGTAACCAATATCATACAATTAACCATATTAAGGGCTCTATAAGTCCAAGAAGAAAGGCGAACTTCAAGCTTTTCTGGTAGCAAATGCCATGAAGCATGTTTAATAGCTGAATCATTCAAAAGGGCACCTAAATACTTTGAGGGTAGAGAAGCTTTATAAAATCTAAGGATGCGAGATATAGAGGATTGAGTGGAGGGGGGGCGGTGTGAAAAAAGAAAATTTGGGATTTTGCAGTGTTGATGCTGGCTCCAAATGCTTCTGAATATTCATCAAGTAGGGATTTAAATTAAAATGCTTCTTGAACTAAAGGGTGCCCAAACAACATGTTATCATCTATAAATTGTTGATGAGTGATGGTTGGGGATTCATGGAGTGAGATGCCTCTAAGTTGATAAGATTGAAGATCATTCCTAATTAGATGTCCTAGTCCTTCAGCCATTAACACAAAAAGAAAGGGAGAGAGAGGGTCTCCTTTGAAAATGCCTCTATAGGGGTGAAAGGGTCGAGATAGAACGCCATTTACTAAAATGAAGAAAAAAGTAGAGGAGACCAGATTCATTACCCATGGTGGAGAGAAACCAAAGTCAGTTAGCATTCTTTGCATGTATATCCAACTTAATTTGTCAAAAGCTTTTGAGAGATCAATTTTGAGAAGCATACCTACTTTTCTTTTGTGCTTTAAAGAATGAATGATCTCATGTGTGAGGATGATGCCATCAATGATTTGCCGTCCTTCTACATATCCTGATTGTTCTGGCGATATTAGCAAGGGAAGCAACAGTTTCAAACGGGATGTAATTACTTTGGATATGACTTTGTAGATAACATTGCTGAGTGCTATTGGCTTGAATTTGTTTGAAGTTATGGAATTCTTTTCTTTAGGTATGAGTGCAATAAAGGTGGCATTCAGAGATGGAAGCAACCAATGCAAAGTTTTAGATTCTACTACAACTTGCGAGACATCCATTTTGATAAGATCCCATAATTTATGAAAGAAGTTGGAGGTAAACCCATCTGGTCCATGAGCTTTCCCCTCTTTGAGTCGATTCATTGATGTTTCAACTTCCTATAGAGTAATCGGTCTAAGGAGTAATTGATTATGTTCATCCGTGATGATTTTAGGGATATGCTGGAGAATCCATTCTATTGTTGGCTATCTGTTGATTTGTGGTTCCCGATGAACTTTTTTGAAATGTTGGAGTAACTCTTTTTCAATTTCATTGTGTTCTTCCATCCTTTCTCCCTGTTGACTCTGAATTTGTGTGATGTTATTGTGCATTCTTCTTTGTATGGTGGTGCAGTAAAAGAATTTTGTGTTCCACTCTCCTTAGCCATTTTACTCTGGATTTCTATTTTCAGAGGATCTCTTCTTGCTTTCTTCTTTCATCTAGTTGATCCTAAAGGTTCTGTTCTTTTTATGCCAAGGCTACTGTTCTTCCTTCAATAATTATTTTTTGTTGAATTTCCATCATTTCTTGTGTTAGAGCTCTTTGGGCTTAAAAGATATTTCCAAAGGTCGTTTGATTCCATTGCTTGATATGTGCTTTGAGATGTTTGAGTCGTTGTTGAAGTTGATACATTTTTTAGCCTTCTAGGGGTATGAAACTTTTCCAAACAGAGAGGACCATATTACTAAATTCCGGGTGGGTAAGAAAAAATGCTTCAAAACGGAAGGGTCTCTTTGTGGAGTTGCTAGGTCTTTGCCATTGCAAAGATATAAGCTAGTGGTTTGACCTAGAAAGAGGCAATATTGAGGCAGTAAAATCTCCTCCTACATGAATTTCATTATCGGATAACAAGAAGCGATCCAACAATGAGGCTATTTGCTGCGAGTCTGATCTTTTATTGTTCCAGGTGTACATTCCATTGTTAAAAGGTAGATCTATGAGCCAGTTATTTTGTATGAAGTCCTTGAAGTGGCTGCTTTCCATTTCTAGTCTGACCTAGCCTCCATTCTTTTCTTCAAGTTTAGTGATCATATTGAAGTCCCCCCCTGTAATCCAAAGAGGATGGGCTCTAGTGGAGTTGATACTTGTAATTGTGTTCAACAATATCAATTTGTTCACAGCATCATGAGGGAAATATACATTGGCTAAATGTCCATGAATATTTGTCTCAATAATATGAAAAGTTGCTTGAATGAGATTATGATTCACATAAAAATTAGTGAGTGAAATAGCTTGTGTATCCCATGCTATTTCCAGTCCCCTTGAGGCTCCCGAAGCATCCACTGCTACTGACTGGCTTCTTGGCTATGTTTTTGAGAGAATGGTGTCGAGGGTATCACTGTTACATTTTGTCTCTTACATGAATAAAATTTGAGGTTTCTCCTGTTATATCATGTTTTTGATCATTCTATAATTCACAGGGCTATTTAACCCTCTTAAGTTCCATTATGTGAGATTCATGGTTCAAGATTGAGTAGCGGCTTGTATTACTTTGTTAACTTGGAAATCTTCCAGACTCCACCAACATTTCCCCAATGATGATGGTTCTTTGCAGATCTATCTTTCTTCCCCATTTCTTGGTATCTTTGGGAAGGTTTTCCCCATCCCATTGATTGCTCGTTTGGATCCCTAAAGTTCACTGCTTATGTGCTCTAGAAAGGATTACCTCCAAACTTTCTAGTTTTCTATCTGGGATTTTATCAAACTCTTTCCTTTTGCAAGCTTGCTCAAAGCTAAAAATATCCAGATCCCTAATGTCAATACTTTTAGGCTCCTCTTCCATATGTTTGGGCTCACTGCTTCCTGCTACTAATTCATTTGAATGAATTGATTCTTGGAGAAAGATATCCATTTCCACTCCCTTGTAACTTGATTCAGATTCATTAGTGGGATTAGATGATGGGCTTGTTAGGGTCTAAGGTGGCTATGGGTTTTTCCTTGAGGCTGAGGGCTAGATTACCAAAGATTGCTTGAGTATATCTTCGGTGTAGGTGTGGGTTCAGAGTCATTCAAAGCTGATTGAGCTATGATATCAAAGTTGTTGCTGGTAGAGGGTATGGTTGAGTTGGCTATGGGATTTTTGGATCCCAAAGTAGTTTTTTTGTGGTGCTTTTTTCGTTTGTTGACTTTAGTGAATCCTTCCTCATTAGTTTTTTCTAAGGTGGTATTGGTTTTGGGGGTTGCATTTAGGGGGTAGTCATGGAAAAGATGACCATACGCATGGAATTTTCTACATTGAAAAGGAACATGTTCATAGTCTATAGGCTAAATCCATTCAAAATCATTGTGATATAGACTTACCGAGTTCGGGAGTGCCTTCTCTAGATGGATGTGGACATAGATGCAAGCATAGGAAGTATACCCTCTTAGTTTCGTTTCTTCGGCTATCTTTATGAAGTCACCCAGACCATTTCCAATGGATTTTAGTGATTATTCATCCCAGTAATCCAATGGAAGGGAATACAGGCGGATCCAAACAGGCACCCAACTGAAATCCTCTCTGTCTGGATTGAATCTTTTTATCTAGTCTCTAAGATATAAGCATGCAGAGTTGAAGAAGTAGGGGCCGCTGTCTAGAATTATGTTTCGGTCTTCTATGCAGTTGAAGACAACCGTAAAGAAACCTTTAGGTCCGAGCTGCAGGGTGACATGTTCTTTAGGTTTCTATTTGGTCGCAACCCATCCCTACAGGGCTTTCTCTATTAGCCAAAAGCTGATAAATTTCCATATGAGAGCGTGATGCTTCATAAATTGGATTTGGACATTAATCTGGTGACCAGGTAGTTCTATCTTGGGTCGCTCTGCTGCAATAGGTTTGCAGGTGGCCGAGGTAGCTTTGGGGATCTCTCTGTTCACTGTCGGATTGTCTTGTTGCTGAGTCTGATGCAATGCCTCTGTGTCCTATGGTGATTTCTATTTTCCTTGCTCTTCTGGGCCAGTCTGCTTTGCAGTGCTGTTAGGTTGTACCATGTCAAAATCCCTTTCGGTCCCATTGCTAAACCGTAACATGCTGCTACCGCCAAGGGGAGGCAAATGCGCGCCCCCCCCCTCCAAGAAAGGGGATCCATCGCAGTGAATCTGATTGCCGAGTGGCGTTGTCACCAGAGATACTGAGTTTCTGCAGTTTTGTTGTTGTTTAGAGCGATTTAGAGGTTGCAGAGCATACCAGAAACCCTAAGTTGGTTTGCAAGTCATCTCTTGGTCCAGAACCTGTTTCTTTTATCAATTTTAAAGAATGTTATATAAAATAGTTTTATGATTTTTTATCATATAGTAATCATAAGTTATGGCATTGTAACAAAACCTAAATGCTACTTCCTATCTTATGTAAAACAATGTTGTTTTCTATTTGATTCCAATATAAAATATACACAATATAGATAATCATTTCACTTTATCAATTACTAAAATGAACTATTAACTATTTGATCTAGCTTCAAAGTTCACACAAAATAAATTCCATATATTATCAGAGTTAACCACTACTAGATAAAAAAATAGACATGATTTTCAATCTATATATATTTAACCTTTATATTAATTATTTATTTCATTAATAATAATAATAATTATACAAATTTAAATTTAAAATGTATTATTTAGTTAATTATTTTTATTATTTAGAACATATGCTAATAAAAACTAGTACTAGTCACTACAACCTAAACACTACACTATTTTAAATGTTCGTATGCCATTTATAGGTGTATTATAGATTTGATTTCTTTTTCTTTATTTTGTCTTTTAGAAATATGTTTGAGTATTGGTAATTTTTATTTTAAACTATGAAAATATTTGTAATAAATAAGACAAATTTATACTATAAAGAACTTAAGATATTCTAAAAAAAATAAGCTTACTTTAAGATATTCTAAAGAAAAATAAGCTTACTTCAAAATGTAGATTTGATATGTTATGATATTCATAATAAGTAAAAATTAAATATGGAAAATCTTTATTATTAAAAAAAAAAATACTATATATCAATTAAATATCAAAATTATATATCAAGTAAAATTTACGATATAAAAATATTTAAAAAATAACAATTATATATATGGTCTTAAACCCTAATGTATTATTGAAATATAAAATTTTAATAACTATGATATAAATCTAAAAATTATATTTATTTATTACTGTCATTATTTTAAAAATAATAAATATTTTCTTGATGGGGTGATAATTCTTAATGCCCTAGGGATTGTGGAGGGGTTCATAAATCTGTAAGTTTTTTTGATAGTTAGTTGAGTGGATAGGCTCATTCTATAGCCCAATATGAAGGCGATGTATAATTATGTGCGTGTTCACTTCGAGTTGACATGTGTCTTAAAATAAAAATAAAAGATTCTCTAAATAGAAAAGAAATGTCGCCTATAATAAAAAGAAAAAAGAATATGTTATTCATTTTTAATTAGTTGTCTAAAAAATACAATTTAAACAATGAAAAAAATATAGGTTTTTTGCACTCTAAAATAAGTTTGCACCAGAATAAATTTCATCCTTCTTGGCTCATGTTAGATCGATCTGTGCTTAATATGGATCTATGTTGGTATATTAATATGAGGCAATTGGGTTGTGTCCATGCCTTTAAGCTCAAAGCCATTGAGTGTCAATTAATGGTTCTTAGGCATGTCATGTTTCTCATTGGAATTTTGTACTAGTGTAGAGGTTGTTGGCATGCCCATCGACGATCGAGGGATTTGTGCATAATGGAAAGGAGGCTACATGGTAGGTTATATGATTTTTTAATAAAGGAGGAAAATAATTTCGAGGGAAAGGCACTCTATCTTAGCTTAGTGGCGTGAGAGGGAATCTTGTAAGTTATTTTGCCATCAAATCCATAGAGAGAAAGAACACTAGTTCGAGGTTATCTAGAAATTTGACATTGAGTTGCACACTAGGTAATTCATCAAGGAGAGGAAAAACTACATGTGTGTAGGCAAGGCAGTTGTATAATAATATTTTGTAATTAAATCATGCGGGTGAACATCCATGGGAAATTTATTAAATATACATGTAAATCTTTGATTAAAATATTTTATTTTTTCTTTCTCCCTCATTTTAATATTTCCAAGTCTCACAAGCAAAACGGCTGGAGTTTTATCATTAGAAAATTTCTCTAAGAATGTGTGTTTAAACTCCCTTGAGTTATGGATTGAATTAGGAGGAAGGTTATGGTACCCAACCGAAGCTTTACCTTCTAGAGTATATGGAAACAATCTACATGCAAAATCATCAAAGCACACTTCTAACATCTAAAGATGTAAGTGAAAATCATTAATGTGGTCCTTGACCTTGAATTCCTTATCGGGATCATACTTGAGAGTAGATTTTCGGGGTGTTTGGGGATGCAATGAATATTTTCTTGAAGAGAAAGTGGCCCTTAGGCCATACAATCCAATTGTTTGTCGACCATGCCTTCTCCTTCTTCCCCATCTACACTCTCTAATTTTGAAGAGTCTTCTTCTTCACTATTTTAGTTCTCATTCTAATTAGGATGCTCTTCTCTCTATTGTTCTTTGTCAAAAAATGGAAAATCCTCCTCATCTCCATCTAAATTCTCAATAGGTGGAAGGTCACCTTGTTGACGTGTTTTTTCGGTATGCAAGGGTTGTAATAACCAAATCTTCCACTGAAACCAATACGCCACTAATAGTTGTTTCTTTCTTTATTGGCATATGACAAAGAATAACAACGACATGAAGTAAACCTAGAGCTCTTGCAAATTGACGAATATTAGGTCAAATTATACAGATTTAATCATAATTGACCTCAAAATATCCTCTCAGACCAAGAATAGAGGACTCTCCTCTTTGAGGAGTGTGAGATGGATTTGAAATCGGAGCATTACTGCCTTGCATGGAAGATTGTTTGTTAGTATGTGGTGGATTGTAAACCATAGAATGGAGATCGTCCTTCTAGGGTTAGAAAGTATTGATAGTTTTGGATTCTGCCAAAAACAGGGGGGTCTCCCTAATATGAAACCCCAATTAGACCTCATTCCATTTGGAGTAGAAGCCCCAACTAGAAAGTATGGATAATGTTCATTATCTTAGAGATTTTCCTTGGATGCAATTAAAGGACACAAGAGAAATACATGCACTTCCAAGATAAGAAAGTATGTTAGCCTTGTGATATATTCAATTGTAAAGTATATGATGACTCTTACATGAAATGGAAAATAAAGTGAGTCTTTGAAATAAAATTAATAGTACTATCCTAACAAAGACACACATAAATATAATAGAATCGTTAGTAACCTAGTGAAACAGTTCACCCATACTCTATGATCATGAAAGCATATACAACAAAAATTCAACAAGATTGTAACCACATGCTCCCATAATTACCCACTTTCACGAGCCTACTAGGGTAAGCATGAGATGAGAGTTAATAGGACATAACCCGACATCTAAGTTCCATTACTGGAACTGGTGTCTACAATTGAAACGTTTTTGACCTTTCTCAAGGACTACAAATTACTCAAGAGCCAAATACTCAACCTAGGTGATAAATACCTCAGCTAAAACCCATTTTCTATAACCTATACCTATGACCGCACACTTGACACTATATCCATGTAGTTACTAGGCTATAACCGCACTCATAATCTTGCTTCCATTTGGTTATGGCCCAAAAGCTCTACTTTTGTGCCCGTGGCTATGTAGGTTTTGACCCCATACAGAAATTACCTACATACGAATTCTAAAACACATAAAATAAACAATGCGAGAGCGTAACACATAAAACACATATACACAGAGATTTTCTCCTGGATCCCAAAATCGGGACTACCATCTTGATTTTTCATTATATTCCTTTCAATGTTACAATACATATTTATACATGCCGAAGCATCCAATACCATGGACCGAAAACAACCGCGTCCAAAACCATGGACCGAAAACCATCACGTCCAAAACCATGTGCAAAAATCATGCAAAAAACCATAGGTGGGTCCACCTAACCTAACGTAGGGTCTAAAACCAAAATTTTCCGGGGCGCTGACCCGGACCCCATAGAGTGGGGTTACAAGTACCCCTCAAACCCCCTGTCACCTCCACCCTCTAACCCCCGGGTAACTACGTGGGCTAGTTGTGGAAAGAATATAACACAACCCAACATTCTCCCACTTGGTGTTTTCTTTCCACAGGGGGCCACAAGAGAGCTTAGTCATTTATCCAACCCTGCAATGCCCATTGTTTCTCTACACCAAGAGAACTTCTCAGAGCTCATAGATTTTGTCAATGCATCTGCAATATTCTTCAAAGTGTTCACCTTTACTAGCAACACCTTTTTGTCTTCTATCATATCCCTCACAAAGTGATACTAAACTTCAATGTGCTTTGTCTTTGAATAATATGCAGGGTTCTTTGCCAAGAAAATTGCACTTTCGCTGTCACATTCTATCCTTATAGCTCCCTGTACTAACCCCATACTTGAACACAATATCTACAACCAAACTGCTTCCTTACTTGCATGAGTGGCTGCCATGTATTCTGCCTCTGTAGTTGAAAGTGCCACTACAAATTGTTTCTTACTCATCCAACTGACTGCACCTCCAAATAGGTTAAACACATACCCACTTGTAGATCTTCTCTGATCCAGATCTCCAACCCAATCTGCATCAAAAAAGCCATGAATATCCAACACTCTGTCCAATCCTGGTCTTCCTTGGTAGCACAAACTATAATCACTAGTGCCACGTAAATACCTGAAAACTCGCTTCACTATTGTCCAATGCTCCTTCCCTGGTTCTGACATAAACCTGCTCAATACTCCCACTGCATGTGCAATGTCTAATCTAGTATAGACCATTGCATACATCAGGCTACCAACTACACTTGCATATGGAACACGGGACATGTCCTCTTCCTCTTCTTATGTCTTGGGACACTGTTCAACAGATAATGTCACACCTACAAGAATAGGAACCTTCACTGGTTTACTATCCTGCATATTAAACCTCTGCAGTATTGTCTCGACATACTTCCTCTGGTTTAACCAGAGCTTCCTCTTTGCTCGATCTCTTATAATTTCCATGCCCAAAATATAATTTGCAGCACCAATATCTTTCATGTCGAATTTGGAGGACAATTGGGTCTTCAAATATTGGATAACTTCTTTGTCATTTCCAACTAGCAACATATCATCCACATACAAGACCAAATAACTAACATGGTCACCAATTAATTTAAAATACACACAATGATCTGCTTTGCCTCTGGTGAAGCCAAGTCCCCATATAAATGTATCAAATTTTTTATACCACATCCTTGGTGACTGTTTTAACCCATACAGAGGCTTCTTTAACTTGCATACCATTTCTTTCTTACCCTTCACCACAAAGCCTTCAGATTGCTTTATGTAGATCTCCTCTTCCAGATCCCCGTGAAGAAATTTTGTCTTCACATCCATCTGTTCTACCTCAAAATCAAAAACAGCAACAACAGATAAAAGTAATATAATATAAGCTACCTTGGAAACAGGAGAAAAAATATCACCAAAATCAATTCCCGACACCTGGGAATAACCTTTTGCTACCAACCGAGCTTTGTATTTCTCCACTTTTCCTTTTGAATTTTTCTTCTTTTTGAACACCCATTTGCTACAAATGGGTTTCCTTCCAGCTGGCAACTCCACCAGATCCCAAGCCTCATTTTTGTGCAAAGATGTCATTTCATCAACCATGGCCTCTTTCCAAAGTTTTCCATCCTCTGAATCCACTGCTTTCTTCACAATTCTAGGATCATCATCAGTAACAGTAAAAGCAAAATTTGAACAGAAAGTAGATGGACTATACCTTTCTGGTTGCCTTCTTTCTCGAACTGATCTTCTCAAAGCCGAAGTTTGTGGCTCTTCATCTTCTGATTCCTCCTCTGCTGTAGAGTCTGATTCTTCCTCCTTTAGCTCAAACTCTATCTTCTCATGTTCCTTTGGTTGAACTTCATGTTTAATAACATCTTTAACCTCTCTGAACACCACATCTTGGTTGTACACAACCTTCCTTGTTACTGGGTTCCAAAGCTTACAACCCTTTAAACCATCCTTATACCCATTAAAGATGCACTTTTCAGATTTACTATCCAACTTGGTTCTTTTCTCCTTTGGAACATGTACATATGCATCATGTCCAAATACCCTTAGATGTGAAAGAGAGGGTTTCTTACCAGTCCATACCTCTTGTGGAGTCTTATCCTCCAACGTTGATTAAGGTGACATGTTGACAGGTAACATGTAGTACACACTGCCTCTACCAAGAATTCCTATCCTAAACTGACACCGCTGAGCATGCTTCTTGCCCTTTCCATCAATGTCTTCCTCATTCTTTTTGCAACTCCATTTTGCTAAGGTGTATTTGGAGTAGTCTTCTACTGTGCTATACCACACTTCTTATAGAATTCTTAAAATTCCTTATTGCAAAACTCTCCACCTTATCTATCGTGAGCACCTTTATCTTCTTCTCTATTTGGTTTTCCACCAAAGCCTTGAATTCTTTAAACCTGTCAAAGACCTTAGATTTCTTCTTAAGGAAATATATCCATGTATTCCTTGAGAAGTCATCTATAAATGATACATAGTACACAGAATTACCCAATGATGGAACCTTCACATGTCCAAACACATCACTATGCACAAGCTCTAATATATGTTTCGCCCTCTTACCACCAGAGAGGAAAATCACCCGATTCTACTTCCCATATACACAATTTTCATAGAAATCAAAATCCAGAGAGCTATTACTCATACCTTCTACCATACCTATACCATGAAGTATTAAAAGGCCCTTCCCTCCAATATGTCCAAGCCTTTGATGCCACAACATGGTCTTCTCTCCAAATACCACTAGATTTTTTTCTCCACTTTCAGGAACCACAGAACTGTTGCACCCATCAAAAAATGTGCTACCTTGCAGCTTGTACAGAGTTCCAATCCAAACTCCCCGTATCAATACCGGTGCTCCCCAAACCATCTTACAGGTATCATTCTGGAACACTGTTTTTTACACCTGCATCATCGAACTTGCTTACATAAATCAGATTTCTGGCCAATGCAGGAATATGCAAAACACCCGGAAGTGTTCTAACCCTTCCACCTTGCAACTTCAACTTTTCTTTTCCACAACCAATGATTCTAGCCTTCTTATCATCCCCTAAGAAGAAATCACCACAATCGTATTTCTCATACTCGCATAACCACTCTCTAGGGGGAGTGAATTGAAAGGATGCACCTGATTCAATCGACCATGCCTCATGATCTACATGTGTACTTGAAGAGGCCAAGTACACATCCCCACCTTCATCGGAGGTGGTTTTCACCTCTACAGAAGGAGCATCATCAGATCCCTCTCCTTTATCAAGAACTTCAGATTTATAGTCCCTTTTGTAATGTCCTTCCTTTCCACATTTCTAGTACACAACTTTTATAGGTTTTCTAGGAGATTTAGATCTCCCTTTAGATTTAGATCTCCCACTTGATGACTTATTTTTGTTTCTATTCTGGGACCGTCCTCGTATAGACAAGGCATCACCATTTTAGCTCTCCATATTTTTCCCTCTCATCTCCTCCGTCAACAAGGATGAGACTATTTCATCAAACTACGAGGAAATTGCATTGCTACCTATTGCAATAACCAGACTATCCCACGAATCTGGTAGAGGACACGACAAACTGACGCACTTATCTTCATCTAAATTTTTAATATCAACAGATGCTAACTGATTTACCACAATATTAAATATGTTCAAATGCTATATCACTGAGTCTCCATCTTTCATCCTCAAGTTATACAACTTTTTTTGTAGGAACAGTTTATTCACTAGAGACTTAGATTGGTACAAAGTCCCTAACTTGTCCCATCAAGCCTTCCTCGTAGCTTCCCCTGATACATTCAACAATATTGAATCTGAGACACACAACCATATTGTGCTCTTTTCCTTTCGATCCAACTTCTTCCATTCTTCATCGAACACTCCCATTGGTTTAGTACCCAGATCTACCACAATCCACTGATCTTTATCCACCAACAGATCCTCCATCTTGAGTTTCCACAACTCAAAACTCTGACCATTAAATTTATCGATCTCTATATTTCCACTGCTCGCCATCTTCTTTCACCAAAAGAATTGATCTCGCAGATCTCCCACTGAATAGGGCCTACCATAGGCCCGACTGAAACCCCTTAGCAACAAAGGCATCCCCTTGAAGCCAAAATAGCTCCGATATCAAATGTAGGTTTTAACCCCGTACAGAAATTACTTGCATATGAATTCTAAAATACATAAAATAAACAATGCGAGAGCATAACACACAAAACACATGTACATAGAGATTTCCCCCTGGATCCCAAAACTGGGACTGCTAGCTTGATTTTTCATTATATTCCTTTCAATGTTACAATACATAATTTTACATGCCGAAGCATCCAATACCATGGACCAAAAACCATCGCGTCCAAAACCATGTGTGAAAATCATGCACAAAACCATAGGTGGGTCTGCCCAACCTAACATAGGGTCCAAAACCAAAATTTTCTAAGGCGCTACCCCAGACCCCATAGAGTGTGGTTATGAGTACCCCTCAAACCCCCTGTGACCTCCCCCCCTCTAACCCCCAGGTAACTACGTGGGCTAGTCGTGGAAAGAATATAACACAACCCAACAGGTTATGGAATCTCCAGACCACTACCCAAAAATTCTTATAACTTTCTAGAATAATAATTAAAACACTAATAATTCTAATCATTCTGAACTTGAACAAGAACTTGACCTAACCAAGCCTAACCATGACAAACATTTCGTCAAACATATGGTAAACATATGAACTACATGTCATGAATGCATATATGATCATAAGATTTTGAACAACATCTAATAATCACGAAGAAGGTCTAATTCCCTCTCATAGTAGCTGCAACAACACTTTTTAGCCCATGAATTCATCAACCAATCATTAAAATATCAAGTCATGAACAAGGGCTGTAGCTAGAACATATCCTAAAATCATGCCTGTAACAAACATATACGTAGAATAGGAACCATGAAAAATATATCATATAATCAACATAATATCAAGTACATATGTTGATTAATCACACTATGAAAATATATCTTAGATACATATGAAAAATCCAACCAAGTGAGGGGCTTCCATGTACCAGCTGACCATAGATTGGCTTGAACCAAATATTTCTTTCAGCCAATCACCCTCGTGTCATATTCCAAGCATGAATGTGGGATCTCATGAGATTAAAAAGACAAAAACAACCATGGTCTCCGGACGTTAAACCACCTCCACCATAATGGTTTTCATGTGAATTTTACCTCTTGGAGATATAGCCACTCCCTTATGCCTGCTCCGCCAGCGACTATAAGATTCTACCCGCTCCCATAGGCTTATGTGCATGCGGCTATGCCTAAAAGTGAGTGAAACAATCATTCATTCAACTCAAGAGCTCTGCCATTTGCTCCATCCTCTTCTTAAGCTCCTGTACATGTCTCCAAACCTCTGATGTAGCCTCTGAAACCTCTGTAAGTAGATCAAACAAGCCTCCCATGTTTCACTCCCAAGTTGACATAGAAGGGCCAACAAACAAGGTTGGCAAGTCTTACAGTCACATTGGTACAAGAAATGATATTGTTTAGGGTTTCAGATAGAAGACCTAGAATACCTTGATTGCTAAATTCTTTCTCCTACTCTGTGTGCATAGAATTTTGACTTATTGTTGTTATATTGTTTGTTGTTTGCAAAAGTTTGTTCCATGTCTAAGTAGCGAAAACAAACTTTGGTTGAATCTTTAGTTCTTTGGGTAATCAAATTTACTATTTTGGCGCTTCCATGTGTTACTGATTTGTTGTTTGATAAGCATTTTTAGATCTTTTGGAAACCAGAAAGAAATTGCATTTGCATTTTTTAAGCCTTCATCTCAAAATTGATCATTACTTCTGGAAATTGCATTAAATTACATTTCACTGGAAATTTATTTTTGAGATTGTCATTGAGCATAGATTACATTGCTTGGTGTTGAAATTTGATAATTTCATCCTCATTCATTTTTAAAATAAAAGCAAAAAGCAAAAAAAAAATCATGTAAGTGAACTTTAGTGAATTAAAATTCACTTACTTTTTGGTTGTTGCATTGGAATTGTGAAGTTGAAAGATCTAGCTAGGAAGCTATTGTTGGTTGCATAATTATTGATTGCATCAATGTTTGCACTTCTTCCCTACACTAGACAGCTTTCATCGAAAATGAAAAGTGTCTTTTTGACATATTAGTTGCATTATAGGTGTGTTCAGGGGACATAGAATTTTGAGCCTTGAAACCAAAACATAATTCAAGATCAACTTTAAAATTTATCTCAATTAACCTAAGGAGCATTTGGCACATTAACACAAAAATCTAGAGGTCTAGGCTAGAGACGTGTTCTGGTGTCATTAAACGTAGGAGTTATCATTTTTTTCTAGTGTTTCATCTTGGGGGTGTAACCTCATTCCACGTACGTAAGTGTATATGATCGTTCTCCATGTATCTTTCGGTATATTGGATCGTTCTCCACGCATGAAAAGTATAAAGGAGCACTCTCATCAAACGGTTACACATTACACAATGCTACTATGAACTGCACTCCCACGTGCAATTGAGTATATTTTGGGAGTCCCCTATAGGTTGTTATCCATCCATAGGTAACTAAGTCTGCCGCCTTATATACCATAAATCGATCACAACATTCAGGGATATTAGATTTCATACATTAATTCCTTGGTTCATCAAGGTGTATATTGTAGTTCACAGTGACTTGGCAAACCCCTTTTCCTATCTACCCCTTTGTTTTGTTTTGTTTCTTTAATTTATAAAATTAATTAATTGACCATGGAACAACATCCTCCCCGTCAAATAACTCCTTACTGAATCTTAAGTTGAGACTAATGGCAATAGTTCTTGATTATACCAATCAAGGAAACGCCTTTGATGGGAATCCTAGTCCTTTCCCTTCTTTTGGGAATGTTGGTGCTCCTTACATGGCAATGTTGTCCCTTCCCAAATTTACTATTGGTTTTCCAAATTGGTTGTTTTCAACCCCTATGGTTCTAAATGTCCAAATTGCTTCTCAACCAAGTTATCCTCCACTTGAACAACATCAACCTCATGTCGATCCTAAAGTTGACCCCTTTTCTTCTTCACCTATTGTTTCTACATCCCTTTCTCCCTCTTCGCCTGGTGAAAGTATTGATTCTAGTAAGCATTGATCTAAGAAGAAGAAGAAGAAGACGAACAAGAAGAAGAAAAATAAGTGAGGAGGAAACCATGCAACCGTTGCTACAGATGCAACTAATGTGGAGAAACCTTCCAATCAACCCCACAAAGTGAAGTTCCCTTGTAAGTTATATAAGGGTGAGCACCGTCTTAGAGATTTTCTGGTAACCCCGAGGCATTAGAAGTGTGGTCCACAAGTTTACATCATCCTTCTTCATCAGCCTCTAGAGATCATGTTGGTGATAAACCCTCAACTAGTGATAGGAAGGTCCATGGGAAAAAGGGTAAAGTGAAATTTCCCTGTAGGTTATGTGAATGGAGTCATCCTGTTCACCTTTGTCCTTATTTGGATGAAGCCTCAAAAGTGTTGGACAACCTTAAAACTTCTCACCCTTGTCTTCCGGCTAGTTATCGAAAGATTTCTCCTGATTCTCCACTAATTGTTCAAGTGATTGATCAGAATTCATATCTAGTAAATCCCACTCAATATGAATGTGAATCCCATGATCCCATTCCCAACCAACCATTGGTTGAGAAAATGGTTGACTTGATTCCACTTTCATTTGATCATACCTTTCCCATAGAGAGTGAACTTCGTACCATTCAACTTCTTATTGCTTCTTCAGATTCAAATGAACTATAAGGAAATCCTCTCATTCCCAAGATATAGGGGGTGATCCTCCTATTCCCATAATGCAAGCGGGTAGTTCTCCCATTCCCATGGCACCCCCCCCTCCCAAGTATTATGGTCACTTCCTTTGATTGGAGACAACTCATAGGATATCATCTTCCTTCTTATGTGCCTTTCTAGATCATAGTACAAGATTATAATACACCCATACTTGGGACAATCATAGACGAAGGTGCATCATTTAATATTTTGTCCTCAACTACTTGGAAATATTTAGGTTCTCCGGAGCTTGCGCCCGTTACCCAGAATCTGTTTGCTTTTAACAGAGGAACTAGCTAACCATTAGGGATCTTTCCTAAGTTTCCTATTACTTTTGAAGGAAACATTTTCCATATCGATGTGATAGTTTTCCAAGGCCCTTTGTATTTTAATTTACTCCTTGGCCATGAATATGTTTATGTCATGGGAGCTCTTGTATCTTCTCTCTCTCATGTCATATGTTTCCCGCATTAAGGAATAATTATGACCATTGATCAAATTTCATTTGTTGGTCCTAATTTGACTCCCAATCAAATATCTTCCCTAAATGGTCCTTGAATGCAAGTGGTATCACCCTTTCCATAGCTTAATTATGTGGCAACCTGTTCCATACTTGTGTTTGTTGATGATCTAGTCAGTGATATAGTGCATCATGTACCGGGGGCATTAGATCCCGATATTTCCATTAGATCCCTTGACATGTGTCACTTACAGAATGTTGTTCTCCCATCTTCTGAGAACCTCTTGGAAGCCATGGCCTCTTATGGGCCATGATTCAAGGTGTTGGAGCACAGTTCCTTTTCTTGTGTCAAGCTCCTTAAAAACTGAATCAAGGTTATTGGAGCACAGTTCCTTTTCTTTTGTCAAGCTTCTTAAAAAATGAATCAAAGTGTTGGAGCATAGTTCCTTTTCTTGTGTCGATCTCCTTAAAAAATGAATCAAGGTTCCTAGATCATAGTTATTTTTCTTGTCTCAAGCTCCTTAAAAAATGAATCAAAGTTCTTGGAGCAGAGTTCCTTTACTTGTGTCAAGCTCCTTAAAAAATGAATCAAGGTTCTTGGAGAAAAGTTCCTTTACTTGTGTCAAGATCGTTAAAAAATGAAACAAGGTGTCATAAGCATGGTTCTTTTCTTGTGTCAAGCTCGTTAAAAAATGAAACAAGGTGTTGTGATCATGGTTTGTTTCTCGTAAATTCCTAGTCAAATCTTTCACTTGATCTCGTAAATGAACCTTCATTCCATCCACCTATTAGTAACCAATGGTCTACTTAGGTGAATGAAATGAAGCTTGGGGGAAATGTATGTGGAATTGATCCATTATGATGGGGGCATGTAAACTAATCTCAAGCATAGTTTTTTTTATTTCAAGCTTGTGTAAAAATGAAACCAAAATCCAAGCATAGTTTGTCTCCGTTTCAAGCTTGTGTAAAAATGAAACTAAATCCAAGAATAGTTTTTCCTCATGTTTCAATCTTTGAAAAATGAAACCATCTTTAGGTATCCTCAATCATAGTTCCCCATGTTTCAAACTTCTGCAAAAATGAAGCCATTCCCACTTTAATCCTCATGATCGCCACTTTTATCAACCTATTTTTATCAGATTCACCTTGGCCTTTTCAGTTCATCATCACCATCTCTTTGGTTGATCATACACTTTCACTTGGTTGTCCAACCCTTGCCCAGGGAACATCTTCAATGAGTGATCTTATTATCCAATCTCTTTAACTTTACATGTTTAGAGTAGTTCCATCATCACTGGAACCAATTGCTACCTTTTATACCACTCGTTCCTCTAGGAGGAGTCCTCTTTTAGCTCCTTTCAGACTCCAAAAATAAGAAAAAAATTCGAGAAATTGTCGTTTTGAACTTGTAATGTAAATGAAAATATGTCTACTCAGTATAATTTTAACCATTTTCTGGACTGAGATAGACTAGCTACGAAGAAGGAATACCTTATTTAAACATTGCTAAGACGTTCTCTTCAGTATTGTTTCTACCTTTTCAGACTTAAGAGACTATCTACAAAAAGGGACATCTGGAATTTTTTTGAGCCTCTTTTTCAAACTCTCTAGACATGAAAAATATGTCGAGTTACCCCTTTGCTGAACTTGTAAAACTAAAATGACGAAGGATTGTCAACATGACAAGACTGAGCTACTCATTCCTAGTGTTTGTTATAAATACTAGGATGGATTCATCCGAATGGTGAACTTATATGACAAGAATATGGTATCCTCTTCAAGCTTGAGATTAAAAATAAAGAGGTAATCGCTAGATATAGTGGGGGGAAATGGAAAGAAAAATATATCATGTATTTTGTATGAAAGGTAGTATGTCACTCTTAAACATGACACTTATCTGTATCTCGTGCCGAGTTTGGGGCATGCTGACTTTGTCACTTAGCTTAATGGGTTTCGGAAATAAATTTTCCTCTCATTTTATTTATCCTATTTTCACCATAACCTCTAATCCTATTTTGATTCAAATGATACTAAATTATAGAATCATGTCATAAATACGCTCAAGAGAAATCCCACCTGCAAATTCAAACCACTTATATCTTGTTTGACTTTTTCTACAATAATCCGAAATCATGCTTGCCAACTCTGCATAATCCTATGTTTCGTGTCGATGATGCGGGAAACATTATGGCCTTCCTTCGACGGATCACTTCATTTCGACTCCAACTCATTATCCAGGAAGATGATCTAAAATTCCCTTTCAATACCTTGGAGCTTGCATGCCTCAATGGCAAGTTATTCACATTAGACAATAGGTTCACATCACTAGCCTTTGATCGAATGATTATGTGAGTGTTCGACTTTAGCTTCATTTTTCACACTTGTGGATTGTGTTGTTGTACCTTGAGAGTCATCGTCATCATTGGTATTTTCTATCATTCTTGTTAACGATTACATCATTGGCCAATAATTAGGTGGTTTCTACCATGTTCGACTGCAACCCATTTATTTTCATGGTGAGATTCATACCTTGGTTGGATCAAGACAGAGATGAAGACCCTGGGTTTTGTTTGATAAATCAAAGCTCTGTGGAGTTATTGAGTATTCATGATTGTAAACATCATCTTTTTTATTTGGATCGATGCGTCCATGTCGTGTATCCATGTATTGTTAGGTGTATTGTTAGGTGTGTGCTCTCCTGATGGTGGTTGTTGGGCACGGGATCCCCCAAGGAAGGTTTTGGGGCTTAAAACCAAGATTTTGGCTAAAAGTTGTAAATCTGATGTAAAGACTCTGCATTTTGTGGGCGCGGAGTGCATAATATCCAGTATCAACAATGTTGCGGTCAAAGTCGTGATGCAAATATTGGTCGGGAAAGTTACGCAGAAGTGTCGCATGGATGAGGTGCTCACACTAGTGGTTGCACTTGTTACGCAGTGTGCAGAGGGGGTCCAGTTTAATTGGGTGGATTACTTGTCCAGAGAATTCTCGGAAAACTGCCTCGAGGCACAGGAACAAGAGAAGAATTTCCACTATGCATGGCTTCTACTATCCATAATGTTCGTGGCTTTGGAATTACTCGACAACAACCAGTTCCCAAAAATTGTGCAGGATCTTCTGGAGGTAGTGAAGTATGCTTTGCTATGTGAAACTAAAGATGCACAGAGGATCAGAGACAACAAAATATTCTAGGTGTTCATGGAGATGAAAATCAGAATGGGGATTAATCGCAAGTCACAGTTATTGCCCATTGTCTACAATATTCTGCAGAGCTTCATGGAGTTCAAGGAAGACTTCCATCATGTGTATATCAGGGTGTCTAAGGACCCTGCAAAGAAATGGAATGAACTACCTTACATGGTGATGGACAATGTCATATTTGTTGTGCTTGAGTCGTGGTTGTCAGGCTGATGCACTCCAGCCAGCTCTGTGGTGGAAGAAAAAAAGTCCGTCATATAGAGGAAGAAGGAGGAGGCAAAACATTGGATGGCGCAGTTGGTAGAGACGCGACAAAACAAAGCAACAACAACGAAGGCGTAGGAGGTGCGGGACACTGCAAAGGCAGCAAAAGAGTAGTAGAAGGCAGCTAAAAAGGAGTGCAAAGGCCAAAAGTCACCTTTGCCTGAACCAGAAATAGATGCAGAGGAAGGTGGTGTGAACCCACAAACAACGTCCACACAGCTGAAGCAACAGCACCCAAGAGAGCAGGTAAGACAGCGGAAGGAATCAGAGGCTTCGAAGACTTCTTTTGACCTGATCACCCTCACTGATGGAGATTTGCATGACATTGGGGAGATGGTGAGGGACATCACCATGAAGGCCCTCCAGTAGTCCATGGAGGAAAACCAGATGGTGTTGGGGGCTCTTCGAGCACAGATAGAGGAGTTGCAGGCGCGCACTCCTCAGGCTGGTACTTTGTTAACCAGCCTCGTAGTAGACACGGCCACGACTGAGGAAATGTTGTGCACCCACATGACCAACACTATAATGCTGCTAAAGGGAGCTCTTATTACAGAAAATGAGGTTGACAGTCCTATGGTCAGTGCGGTGAAGGGATTTGGAATCAATATGGTTGTGATCCCTCGAGAGACGCTCTATGTTTTGCAGGATGGAGTGACTGTTGAGCTGTGAGCCAGGGAGGGTCACACGCTCTGGGTCATGAGCGAGCAATGAATTAATATTGAAAAATTAATCATGTAGCATGATGAGGTCATGGAACAGAAATGGCAGCTAGTGTAGGTGGTCAAGGAAGTGTGCCAGATGGTCTCGGAGTTGGCCATCCCAACAGAAGACCCAGTGGAGGCTTGCATCTAGAGACTCGTAGCAGGGGTGCGCGAGGAGAAGGAAGAGATACCTAAGGTTCAGATGGAGCTAAACCTTCAGATAGCTGAGCTACAAATGAAGGAAAAACCTTCGACTCCACCAGAGGCGTGTAGAAATTTTGAATAATTTAACACATATTCAATGGAGATTATCCTGATCATGTACTATTGCGGAAAACATACACAATACATAAGCTCCTCTACGTTGATCATCAATATAGCAGCATCAATAACAATAAAACATCCAGAGCATTCACGCATTAACACAGTATGTATCCCGGGGAAAGCATCTCGCTAAAAACCCCAACTATCTGTATATTAATGATTGAGTCATGTAACATTACACAGCATAATACTTCTCACAATTATCTCCACCTCTGTTACACACAATACAGCTCAGATCTGAATCAATCACTGGCTCAAATCTTCTCCGCTGCTTGCCTGCCTCTTCTGCTCAATACCTGTATGAGAATACTGATGAATGAATGATCCAAATTCGTATTTCCCTTGGATATACCACGCAATCCTCATTGGCAATACTCAATCCATTTAATTGTGCAAATCATCATGCACAGCTATAGTCACAACTGATAGCAATCTGATCCTCTAACACCTGTCCCTGCTGAACTGAACATGCACTGACATGCAACTAAGTTAACTGAT
>APFE030099435.1:0-14547 GCA_000404065.3 Pinus taeda | reverse complement strand
CAAAGATTTGCAAACAATAACTACTAGCTCTGGTTTGAATTGTAACTCAGCTTCCTTTAGAATTCTGCCTCGCTTGATTTTCTGGCTCACTTGATCATACTTGTATATGAACTTGAAATCTTGCCGTTTAAAATCTCTCAAATTGCAATCTTGCAGATTTGTTATTCATGCAAGATTAACAACCATCATTAAGATTTATGCACGATGGCCTTTCTTGGAAATGATGATTCGTGCGTATCAAAAGATCTAATGGTGGTGATAATGGCAATGAGGGGTGGAACGTGATAAGAGGGGTACATGAATTGACATGAGATGAAATGACCTATGAGTCATCTAACGGATTTGACATTTCGGGAAAGATTCGCTGCGAAATGTACGAATCCCTGATTTTGTAGCGCGGTTAGTTTAAAATTTGAATAATGCGCTACGGAATTGCCTAATAGGGTTTGCACTGCAAAACTGCTAAACTATAAAAGCGCTGCGAAAACACTTTAATAGTATGCATGCGCTACGCAATTACCAAAAGACTTGGTGAGTGACATAAGATGACACGTGGCTATGAAACAATGGTGAATGGAGGAGAACCAATAGTAGATAGGAATAAACTTGACTCATGACCTCTTAAAACTTTAGACTCTAAGGAAAAGCAAAATTAAAACAACATAGACTAGCACTGACTTTTGTCATCGGGCTAGGATGAAAAGTTACATATATCAGATCTCTTTTTTAAAGTGATAATAGATTGGATGTTCTGGGACCTTCTACAGAATTCCTGTGTCATGCTATGGAACAATAAGTTATACTAAACTGTGTCTTATGTTTTCTATTTTGTAAATCTCATCTATGTTTCATGATCTTGGTAACAGAGAAGAAGAATAGCATAAGATTTGTTTGAGTACACCTTATGTTCAATCTATGTTATTTATTATGTTTTCTTCAGGATTAGTCATAAATATGAATTCTTCATTACTCATGTTTGCACTAGTTCTCTCATTTTGAATACTGTTTAGGAATTCTTAATTGCTCCTGCACAATATTCATCCATTTTCCCTCTGTCAGTAGAGTGAAAGATTCTTGATTGCCTTTCATTCCCTGACTTCATTCCATCATTTCCAGATTTGAAAATTGTTTCTAGCCTTCCTATCCTGCTCTGTAGCACTACCTTTTCACCAAGAAGCTCTTTCAATAATTACACTCTCAGTGACTCCATTGCCCAATGGAAAAAATAGTTATACACTTGCATCCCAATTCTCTCTAAGATCACCATCCCACCTAAATTAAAATCAAATTAAAACCCATGTGCATCATATCTAGCCTAAATAATCCCTTAAACAAAGCTAAATCCCAAAGAGAGAGCCCTCTCTGACTGCTGGTAGGCTAGGACCTGCAGTCCAAAGCTTGGTTTGTGGTTACCTCGGCCGTATTCCCTTAGGAGTCAAAGCGAACAACCTGAAGGATAACATAATGGCGACTCCACTGGGGACAATCATCTGTTCATCACTGTAAATCCCCATTTTTGATCAGTTTGCCTTTCGAATAAGTCTTAAACTTGTTTTGAAAAATCCCAAAAAATCAAAAAATCTCAAAAAATCTCAAAATATTTTGTTTCTTATTGCATATTTAGTTCTGATCTGTGTGGTGGACAAAGATCAGGCTCTTCAAAGTTAATTTATTTATCCACCTGGCGACTCCACATAATCCTCATAATAAAGACTCCATTGGAGAAATGAACCCAAGAGAAATATATGAGCAAATGAAGCTTTTGACCTGGATTACTATCCAAGATGTCATGTTCTTTCTCTTCCATAAAATTTTGCTGTGTATATTGTATTTTAAAAACGATTTTAAATTAGATTTTGTGCCTTTTGAAAATGTTGTTGAAAAACCTCCTTGCACATTAGAACAACAACCTTTAAATGCTGCTGAAAATCATCATACAACCAAGGAGGAAACAAGTGTCAAAGCCAATCATTCTATCCTTGTTCATATCGAGCCCATTCAGCCAATCCCTGTACATAATCCCATGCCTCATAAGGTTCCTGACAGGTATAAGCCTCTTGTTTTGCCTCTCGTGCTTAATCCTCTGCCCAAAAATCATCCTGAGTATCTCCCAAGATTTGATGGAGAGAATGGTATTACTGTGCAAAAGCATATCCAAGCCTTTGAAGACTATCTTAATATATTTGAAGTGGAGGACGGGGATGTTAGTATCAGGCTGTTCGCCCTTTCTTTGCAAAATGAAGTTAGGACTTGGTTTAAAGCATTGCCTGAGGCTAGCATCTCTAATCTTCAGCAGTTTTCCAAGCTCTTCCTTGATAGATGGATGATCAAACTTAATTTCCTCTTGCTCATTGAAGAATATAATCAGTTCAAAAGATGTCCAAATGAATCTGTTCAGCAATTTTTTGATCAATTCAATCAAGTTTATCATTCTTTGCCTTTGAATATTAGACCTCCTCCTGATTTAGCTCTATTGCATTATCCAAGAGCTTTTGATCTATAAATCGAGTTCCATTTGAGAGAAAGATGCCCGTCCACTTTGAAACAGATGCAGGACATAATTGTGGACGTGGACACTAATCTGAAGATGAGACAGGAACGACGCAAAGCAGAGCAAGAATAAAAACTTCATGGTTTGTTACAAAAGTCAGAGTAAATGATCACAATGAAAGTTGAATACTTAGAGCACAAGAACACATCTGTTGTGCAAGAGCAAAGTAATGTTATTCATGAAAAAACCTGCCACGAAACAGATGACATATTCATACAGCCAGATGTGAAGGAGCAGTCTCCTAATATACTATATGAATATAACAGCTCCTCTTCTTTCAACTGCTTGCCAAAATACGATGAGTATGATGATGATTATGAGCCTAATGATCAAATCAGCCTTGTAGAGGAGTCAGAGCCTATTTTGGCAGAAGCACAGTTCAGGATCAGCAACCCAAAATCAATGATCAACGTGCCTATCTCAACTATGAAGTAAAGGAGGAAAGCGTAGAAAATTTTGATTTCAGCGAAGGAACTTTACCTTTCTGTGTTGATTCTTTTCAATTTATTAAGGAGAACTATCATGCAGTTAATAAGCAAGTATCAACAAGTGTTGATATTGATCATCTGGAGGAAGCCAAATCACTATTCAAAATATATTGCCTCTAGTTTTGCAGCCCCAAAGAGCCATCGAATATCAGATTGAGGGAGATTCGAAAGCGGTTGTTCGTGACCAAGTGATCCAAGCGGATCCCCTGCCTCTTTGTTTTCAGCCATCTGAGTTTTTCGAAGAAGAAGAGGGGCAGCCTGCGCAGATCAGTCAAGGGCCATATGAGCCTATTTGTAATAAATTGCAAATACAAGTTCATGCTTTATATGATTCATGTGCTGACAAGGTGTATGACGAAGTAAAGAAGTGCTCTTCTCCATTAGCAGGCTGTGTGCCTCAATATCAAAATGTTGATGATATCCAGTTTCCAAGGCATGATAATGATCCCAAACTTTTGTACAGTTCTTCAATTCAGCCCAACAATTGTATATATATGTTGCGGGACCCTTTTGTACAGTTTCTTGTCTCAGCAAAGAAGGTCAGCAATTTTCTGATCTCCTCAAAGATTAACAAAGCCATATCAGATTGCAAGATCCTAGTTTTTCTCACCAGCAAGCACAAGCAGCAAAGCTCACCGATGTTCATAATGCTTAAATGGCTGCACTGGTTATTTCATTTCACCTAACAACAAAGTAAGCGCTGGTTAGAGTAGGTAGGTAGGATTTCAGTTTTCTGTTTGGCTAGCAAGCTTGCTGCAGTTGAAGCCCGAAGTGAAGGCCCTAAGTTCTTCAAGTTTGTTGTCATGTTCATAAATAAAGCAGCCAGCAAAGGGAAGTTTTCAGAGTACAGCAACAACTAAAGATTAAGGCATTCTGACCTGCTGTTCTTGACTTTTCACAAGGAAAAGCCATCCCCAAGTGGAGCCACTATTAGCATCCTACTCATAGCATGCATTCATCTTTCATGATCGACATTTTTTCATGCCAAATATGTCATACTTTGCAGGCTGCAATGTTCCATATTTGCTACTGAGGTCAAAAAAGTGTCCATGAGAGTGTGCTAGTCTAAGTGCCTCTGCTGTATTCCAATTTTGATGAGTTACTCCATTTTTGAAGAATTTTCTGTTAAAGGGAGGTCCAAACAGCTTAATCTTGGTCTCCCTAGGTTTCAATTTCCTGTTGTAGAATATAGAGAATCATTATCTGTCCAAACAGCTTAATATTGGCAGATTCTTAGATAGGTAGAGAAGCAAGGGTGCTCAATAGCCTAATCTGAGCCCCTGGATGAAATAAGTATAGATGTAGATAGGAGGCTAGTAGAAAAGAAAAAGGTTGAAAAGTTGGGTTTGCTAGTTCAAGTGCACCCAAACCAAAAGAAGAAAAAATGCTAGGTAAAGTAGGCTGGGTAAGTAGTTTTGTAGTTGCAGAAATCAAGCTATGTGATCCATTTCATGTTTTCAAGTGTTATATTTATCCAGATCATAGTTTTGAGGCACTTTTTCATTCCGATCAGATCAAGCAAGGCATCTCTAACTCCCCCTTCTTCTTATTTCCCAAATCACTCACTAACATCCCCTTCAGGACCTTGGGATCTACCCAACCAGTCCTGTTTTCACTCCATCCTTGTTAAAAACCAAGTTGACATCTAAGTTGACTTAGTGAAAAGAAGCCACATTTCTTGTGTAAAATTAATCTTTACACAATCCATTCATTTCCCTATGTTTAAGTTTCCATTCTATAAACTTAGCATGCATCCCCTCCTTTGCATTCCAAAGAACTCATATTAACATCTAACCCTATTATCTAGCTCCCTAAATCATTTCCCCTATCCCTATTCTACAAGAAACTATATAAAAACCCCAAAAAACACTAAATATCCCTCCCTATGGCAACTATAGCCAAACACTAAAAGTCAGGAAACCTCAGTGACTCCATTAGCCAATGGAAAAAATAGTTATACAACTGCATCCCAATTCTGTCTAAGATCACCATCCCACCTAAATTAAAATCAAATTAAAAGCCATGTGCATCATATCTAGCCTAAAATCATCCCTTAAACAAAGTTAAATCCCAAAGAGAGAGCCCTCTCTGACTGCTGGTAGGCTAGGACCTGCAGTCCAAAGCTTGGTTTGTGGTTACCTCGGCCGTATTCCCTTAGGAGTCAAAGGGAACAACCTGAGCGATAACAACAAGGACTCAATATGAGTTCTCCTGACAGCATATTTTTCTTGGTAGGGTGGTTCTTAGATTCCCCGAGCCAGTCAGAGTTCACGGACTCTTTTACTTCCTACTAGCTCTGTGACCCTTGGTCTATAGTGGAAAGAGCCAAATGTGATGCTCAGTTTGGATATATTCCCCTATTGGAAGGCTTGAATCTTCAAGCTCTCTGGTGCTCAATGGTGCCTGTGGTCAAATCGTCCATCTGTCTCCTCTGCCTGGCTATACAGTTCTCTATGTTCAATCCTCCTCTCAGGGTTCACTGTTCACTGTCTCTCTTGATCGTTTTGATTCTTCTCCAAAATACTCCTCCTTTTTTTGACTGTCTCTATTCATGGCTTTAACCATTCTCCGTATGCCTATTCAGTTCATCTCCTGCCTGTCAATTCTACTTTTGCAGCTGTGCTTGGAATTCCCTGTTTAGCGTCAGCATGAATGCTCGGGAAGTGCCACGTGTCCCCGTCGGAATAGCGCTAGCCTGCTCGTCAATTCATTCCCTCGATTACGTCGTGGATACGTTCTTTCTCCACCATGGTGACTAATGGATCCTAAATCCCTTTAAATCACGGCTTAGTTCTTTGTCGATTCCACTTCTTTCTATCGGGTGCAATCTTAGTCATTCGATTTGGGCTCCTCCAGGTCCGACTTCACACGCACGTCGAGTGTGGTTGACTTGCTCAATCGATAATGCACGATCACGACGATTTTTCTCTCACCTCCGCTGCCATGTGTTGATCGCTAAGTGGGATCTCTCTGCTCCTGTCCAAAACCTCTTACCATTCAAGGGAACCCCAATCAAACCACCGGTTTCCAAGGCATGCGTCCCGCCTTTGTCCTTTAGCACTTTTCTTTCTCTACCCGCGGTTCTCTGGCTCCCAACATGACCGAGTGCCTAAGGCTTTCCCATTTTGGCCCTATTTGCCTAGCGAATATCGCCTCCTTTTCCCAATCTGGGGCTGCCAGGGGTTGTTTTGACCTCCTACGCAGTCTCCATCGGCCTTGGTCAGTGCGCATTGACCGAGGTCCTCGTCGTTCCGTGTTGGTTGCCATGGTGACTAGTTTAGGGGGTTTTTGATGATGATTTGGATTTCATTAGAGATTTGTTCAGCTCGATACAGTTAAGGTTCTTGACAGTCTTTTGTGGATCCGATTCACATTACGGTCTCCCTACTGAAAAAGCTTTTCGACCACCAAAATTTGGTCTTCTTCAAGCATCGACTAAGTGAGGAAACTGTTGTCTCACTTGTCCAATCTCAATCCACTTCACACTGCTTGGTTTTGAACCTTTAAGCCCAATTATGAGGTATTCCACCTGTCCACTGTGCATTGTCCTTACCTTCCTGTCCAACACTGTATCTTCCTGTAACTCAATAAGGTATTCAGGTAGTAGGTCATCAACAGAAAGCAATTGACTCTGCTCTTCAAGGTCCTCAATCATTTGAGGTTCAAACAACCTCAAGCAATCTGCATTCACGACTGAGTAGATGCACATGTAAGCTGGCAGATCAAGGCAAAAAGCATTCTCACTGATCTTCTCAAGTATCCTGAAGGGTCCATACCTGATAGGTTTTAGCTTTTTATCTTCACCTTGCATTTTGTCCTTGCTGATATATAGCCAGACTTGCTCTCCAACTTGAAAACTATGCTCCATCCAATGCTTGTCATGCCTAGACTTTTACTTGGCCTGGCTCTTTTCCAGCTGTTCCTATACTGCCTAGTGGATCTCCTATATTTGTTCAATGAACCTAGTTGACTTGTCCACATCACTGTGTCTATCAACCATGGTACCTTTACCGAAGAAAAAATCGAAAGGAGACCTTGGTATGAAGCCAAAACAAGTCTCAAAAGGAGATCACCATGTAGAAGAGTGTTTGGCTCTATTGTAAGCATGCTGCACATAGCGCAAGTGCTCATCCCAAAGCTTAGGATGTTTGCTGCAATATCCTCTCAATAATTGGATCATTGTCCTGTTAACTACTTCTTTCTAGCCATCTATTTGTGGATGAGAAGTTGTGCTTTTCTTTAATTTGGTGTCCATTAGTTCCCACAGACTGGACCAAAACTTCTCCACAAATCGGGTGTCTCGATCAGATACAATAGAAGTGGGTAATCCAAAATGAACCCATACATGTTCAAAGAATAATTTTGTAGTTTGTTCAGCTATAATCTGTTTACTACAGGGTATCAAAATACACATTTTGTTGAACCTATCCACAACAACATATAGATAATCATGACCTTTCCTAGATTTAGGCAGTCCTCCAACAAAATCCATGGAAATGCTTTCCCAAGGGTGAGAAGTAACTAACAAGGGAGTGTACAAGCCTAGGTTTCTATTCCTGGGCTTGCCTTTAGCACACATAGCACACCCCTTTACATATCTAGAAACTGTCTCACTCATTTTCGGCCAATAGCAGAACCTTTGTAGCTGTGCAACTATTTTACTTACCCCAAAGTGACCTGATATCAGAGAAGTGTGTGCTTCTCTAATTATCTTTGCTCTCTCAGTTTGTGGAATGCAAAGTTTCCCACAATGATATAAGAGTCGGTCCTTCACATGATAGTCCAATTCTTCTACACTTTTTCCTTGACTCAAAGTTGCATATACATCTTTATCCTGAGCATAATGTTCTATGTAGCTTTCATGTAGCACAGAATTATGCTTAAGTAGGGTAGATGCATTTATAATGGGTCTCGATAACATGTCTGCAACCTTGTTATGTATGCCCTTTTTATATCTGATGAATAAATGAAACTGTTGTAGAAACCCCATCCATCTATAATGTCTTATTTGCTGCAATTTAGTTTGGGAGTGTAGATATTGAAGTGGTTGATGATCATTATGTATTACTATTTCTTTTCCCATTAAGTAATGTTTCCACTTTTTCACACTCTGAACTAATGCATACAATTCTTTATCATATGTAGGATATTTAACTATTGTAGGATTAAAAGTCTTAGAATGATAACATATGCATTTACCGTGCTGTGTCAACACCGCTCCCATGGCATAGTCACTGGCATCAGTTTGGATCTCAAATCGTCTTTGTAGATTTGGCAGTGCTAGTATAGGAGCTGTACAAATTTTTTCTTTCAAGGTGTCGAAGGCTTTCTGCTGTTCGCCTCCCCACTGAAACACCTTGTTCAATCCTGTCAAATCATGTAAGGGAGTTGCAATTGAGGAAAATTTGAAATGAACTTCCTCTAATACCGTGCTGCTCCTAAGAAGCTTCTCACTTCTGTAGAAGACTTGGGTTTAGGCTAGTTCATGATGCCTGCGACTTTAGAGGGATCTATTTTCAATTCACCTACCCCTACTATATGACCCAAATAATTTAGAGAGGTTTTTCCAAATTCACATTTGGAGAGTTTAACATAAAGTTTTTCTCTTTTCAAAACATCTAATATCTGCTTAACATGCTTCAAATATTCTTCCCACATTTTACTAAAAATTAGAATGTCATCCAGATACACAATAACAAAATCATCAAGAAAAGGTCTAAGTACATCATTCATTAATCTCATGAAAGCAGCAGGGGCATTGGTCAAGCCAAAAGGCATAACCAACCATTCATACAATCCCTGGTTTGTTTTGAAAGCAGTCTTCCATGCATCTTGCTCTGCAACTCTGACCTGATGGTATCCACTGTGCAAATACAACTTCCTTCAATTGATCTAAAAGATCATTTATGCGAGGAAGGGGATAATGATTTTTGATTGTTATCTTATTCACTGCTCGATAATCAATGCACATTCTCCACGAACCATCTTTCTTTCTCACCAAAATGATGGGTGACCCACATGGTGATGTGCTAGGCCTAATGAACCCTTTCTCGAGCAACTCCTACACCTACTTCTTGATTTCAGCATACTGTAAAGCAGACAACCTGTACATCCCAATGCTAGGCAAAGGAACATCTTGCTGCAAAATAATATCATGTGCTATGCCCTTTTTGGGTGGCAGACCTTTAGGTTCTTGAAATAAGACAACATACTCTGAAACAATTTTTTTTATATCAGCTTGTTGATCAACATTACAACCCTCAAATACATTGGTTTTATCAAGTGTCTCTTCCTTTACAACCATCAGTAAGAACTATTTGCATGAATTTATCATTCTTTTCATCTATCCTGAGTTTATGAAAATATAATTATTCTTGAGCTTGTGAGCTCTTACAAAGTATTTGATTCCATCTTTAACAAGTAGTAGATACTTGTTCTCAACACTGTAGAAAATAGCCTTTCTATCATACAAGTAAGGACTTCCTAAAACAATTGCACATATATCCAAAGGAATTACATCTAACTCAACCTGATCTGCAAATGCTGACCCAAAAGGAAACTTGAGTTTGCACTATCTAGTCACTTGTAGTTGTGCTTTATCATTCAACCATCCTAATGGGTATGGTTTCTTATGAGGTGTAGTTGCTAATTACAATTTATTTACAATTGCTTCAGAAATTAGATTTACTTGTGAGAAACTATCAAACAAAGTATCAATCTTTTGATTTTTGGAAACAACTCGAATATGGAAAAGCTCATGTCTTTTTCTCTCATGTTCTTCATCAATAACTGATTGAGTAGAATTACTAGTAGATGCTTCAAAATTCTTACCTTTTATACCTGTGGCTGCAATGATTGTTTCATCTCCCGATTCTCACCCCAAATCTCTCTGAATAGCTGCAACAATCTTCTTCTTCTTGCCCTCAGACTTCTTAGGCCATAGCTTTGGATCCAAAATCCAACAATGCTCATGATCATGCCCCTCCTTTTTACAGTGAGTGCATTAAGCTTTGCCTTGCTATGCAGTGTTAGCCTTCCTTTCTTTCCACTTCTGCTTTCTTTTCTCCTTGCTCTTTCTTACAGTGGGTTGGGATGGTCCCCCAACTTCTGGATTCCCATTCTTTCCTCTAGCTTCTAGATGAGTAGCTTGTATAGATACTTCATCTATACTAGTGGGATTAAACATGAGGATGGTATGCCTCATGTAGCTATGTAGACCACCAATGTAGTTCAAAATAGTTTCTAGTGAGTCTAATGAGATGCCCAACATCAATGCTCTCTTTCTGAATTCTTGAGTATACCCTTGCACACTTTGCCCTTTCAACTGCAGAAGAGTTTTCCAACTCATCATGGCTTGTTGCATGTAGGCCAATGGATAGAAGTGCTTTTTGATGGCAGAAACAAATTTTCTCCAGACAGAGATGGTCTTACCATGCCTCTTCATATCAGCTTGGGTTCTGCCTTCCCACCAAACCAAGGCAGTGCCTCCTAGGTGTAGGCTTGCCAGCTGAATCTTACTCTTGGCTGGGTCTATGTTCTGTACTCCATAATACACATCAATTTGTCTAATCCAATTGTCCAACTTTTCATCATTTAGCTCTCTATCATATATAGGCAAATCAAATTTAACATCTAGTTTAATCAAGGATGCTTTCTTATTATGCACAGGGCTATTAGGATGTGTAGGAAAGCTTTCCTCTTTCCCCTTTTTTTTTGAGTGGTCACGGGAATGAGATTCTTCTTATCTTATTTAGAGCTTGGTGAATCCTCATCCTTATGCTTTCTAAAGTCCCTATACATTTCTTCTACCATAGACTTTATAGCTAGGAAACCTTCTATGAATTGAGGGTCTAGCCCTATAGAACCTTCTTCTGACATTGTCTTCCAAGAATAGACTCTCCCAATTTCAAGATTAGTTTCCACTAACTCTCCTTCTCCTAATTTGAGCTTTGATCTAGTGAGCATTCACAGCTAAACCAACACAAGCTTGTTTAACCTTACAGCCTAAAGCTCTGATACCACTTGATCTGATAATCACCCTATGAGTGCCATCAGTTGAAGATTTGTTAAACAAAAGGTATTACAGACTCATGTGCTAGTGTGTGTTCTATGTTATTGAAACAACGGATCGATTAGATTGCCAATACACAAACATTTTACATGGAAAGGCAACAGAGAAATACAGTAAGCAACACTAAGACACAAATAGTTTTTAATAAGGAGTTCACCCTATTCTCCAGGGCTACGTCTCCGGTCCAGCTTCAGTGGTGGCGTTATTTTACTGTGTCTTACAGCAGAGAAATTACAATACAGGGACTCAATATGAGTTCTCCTAATATTAGATTTTGCTTGGCAGGGTGGTTCTTGGATTCCCCAAGCCACTTAGAGTTCACAGACTCTTTTACTTCCCACCAGCTCTGTGACCCTTGGTCTATAGTGGAAAGAGCCAAATGTGATGCTCAGTTCAGACAGATTCCCCTATGGGAAGGCTTGAATCTTCAAGATCTTTGGTGCTCAATGCTACCTGTGGTCAGCTCAGCCCTCTGTCTCCTCTTCTTGGCTTTACTGTTCTCTGTGTTTAGTCCTCCTCTCAGGGTTCACTGCTGACTATCTCTCTTGGTGATTTTGATTCTTCTCCAAAATCCTCCTCCTTTTTTCGACTGTCTCTATTCATGGCTTTCACCATTCTCCCTATGCCTATTCGGTTCCTCTCCCGCCCGTCGATTCTCCTTCTACAGATGCACTTGAAATTCCCTGTTCAGTGTCAGCATGAACACTTGGGAGGTGCCATGTGTCCTCGTCAGAAGAACGCCAGCCTTCTCGTCGATTCATTCCCTCGATTACGTTGTGGATATGTTCTTTCTCCACTGTGGCGGTCAACAGATTCCAAATCCCTTTAAATAGCGGCTTAATTCCCTGTCGATTCTACTTCTTTCTATCGAGCGCAATCTCAGCTGTCTGATTTGGGCTCCTCAAGATGCAATGTCATACGCATGTGGAGTGTGGTTGACTTGCTCAACTGATATTGCACAATCATGGTAGTTTTTCTCTCACCTCCATTGCCACGCATTGATCGCTAAGTGGGATCGCTCCGCTCCTGTTTGAAACCTCTTAGTGTTTAAGGGCACCTTGATCAAACCACTAGTTTCTAGGGTGCAGGTCTTGCCTTTGTCCTTTAGTGCTTTTTCTTTCTCCGCCTGTGGTTCTCTGGCTCCCAACATGACTGATTGCCTAACGCTTTCCCATTTCGACCTTGTTTGCCCAGCGATGCACGATTAGTGCTAAACGCTAATCGCACATCAAAGTCACCTCCTTTTCCCAATTTGGGGCACCCAGGGGCTGTTTTGATCTCCTGCGCAGTCTCCATGGGCCTCGGTCAGCACGCTTTGACCGAGGTTATCGTCGTTCCGCACCGATTGCCATGGCCATTGGTTAAGGGGGTTTTTGATGCTATTTTAGATTTCATTAGAGATTTGTTCAACTCGATACAGTCAAGGTTCTTGACAGTATTTTATGGATCCGATTCGGATCAATGACACTCTCCCTGGCAATGACGCCAAAATGTTGGGTGCTAAAAGGTCTCTTTTAAAACTCCTAATTACCTCACATTAATTATCAACCCGGGAAAGTCCTTTTATTCCAAGAGTGTACACAATATGTGAAAGCTATGAATCTAGAGAGTAATGCTTTTTAAAATGAAATATAAAGCTTTGATACAAGAGTAAACGGATGCATTATAAAACACAAAATATAACTATTAATGGAAATATTCATCAAGACTTAATCATCAAATGAAATTGTAATAAAATCTCAAACAAGCAATTTAAATGAAAATGATGTCAACTGAGAGTTTAGTAGAATTAACCAATCGCTTTCAGCTGATTCTATATAAATCACACTCAATCTCAATTAAGCAATTCAAATGGAAATGATGTCAACGAAGAGTTCAGTAGCATTTACCAATCTCTTTCAGCTGATTCTATAATCACCAAAATATTATCATAATCAACAAGATTCAATGCTTTAATTGATAATCAATTTAATCTACAGTAAGCATAAATGAAATCAAATGACAAAGCTGCAAATCACATAAGGAAAGTAAACTAACTTCAATACAGGAAATCGGCAAATAGCAAACAAGATAAACTCACAGAGAATAGGAAACCGTCAAACCAATGAAACTTGCATAAATTAGAAAGATATAACACAAAGGGTAGTAGTTTGATCCACCAAAGGTCGGGCCCTTAGCCACCAGCAAATATTGTTGAGCTACTTCAGAGAATACGAATAAACAACAATGTAAATTATGTATTAACCATTGAACTAAATCCTCATTACAATACGTCCGTATTCCTCAAAAGTGCAAGTCTGTAAATTAAAATTACAATTTGGAATAAACAGAGATCGCCCCCTTTTCTACTATAGTTTTCACTTTTATAGTCATAAAAGGGTAAAAGATAAATGTGATCCCTTAGGATTGGGAGATCTTGAGGGATTCACAACTAAATGCTATCTTCTAACATTCTTCTTATTTAGCATTGATCCTCCTGATTTGTCCTCTGGCCTGACTGCAACCGACGCGCCTCATTCATCTTTTATTGGTTTACACTGTTCCGTCTCAAAGGAACAACAACTGTTCCTTTCGTTGTTTTTCTGCAGAGAAAGGAATACGAGTTAGTTACAATGGCTAAATTTTAATCAAGAGTAGCTCATTCATTTCTTATCATAAGCCATCAATATATTAGCATATCAAGGTACAAAAGAGATAAGAAAAGAAGAAAAAGGTAATGTAATTGAGAGTAGATACATACCCATTGCATAACTCAACTAAATCAATGTTGTATTCTCAATATATTTGGAAGTTTTAAGATTCAAAACCTTTAATTGGGGAATAAGAATAAATGATAGGTTGCAAACTTATCAAGTAAATTAAATTTCACAACTTCAAAACCAATAACTCGATGGAAGTGCATGCAACAGTCGCAATGTAGTTGCAATTGGACATTCTCTCCAATTAGAAAACACAACGTTGGTCTCATCCTAGTAATACTCCAACAAATATAGCTCCTCGAGTAATAACTCAAATGCATCCACAGTTTGGCATTATTTCACAACGGATTCCACTTTAACAAATGTTGATGTCCTCCACACGCAGTAGGTTCAATAGCCTATAAATAATGATCAATGCAACATCTCAACAAAGCCTACTCACCACTTAGTCACACCTCTTTCACAAACCCAGCACTAGCCTTCGGCTCTGACACCAACACAAAATGTAATGGGAGAGAAAGTATGGAAGAAGAGATGTGCATCTCTGAAGTGAGGCTAGCTCAACCTAGAGACTTCATATATGTTAGCCTCCTGCTCATAGCAGGTATTCACCTTTCGTGATCGACATATATACAAGCCAAATATGTCATGCTTTGCTTACAGCAATGTTCCATATTTGAAATTTGCTTCTATGGCAAAGAGGGCACAAAATCTTCAGGCACAGAAGTCATTGCATGT
>APFE030099433.1:120905-140551 GCA_000404065.3 Pinus taeda | reverse complement strand
CTGAGACTGACTTCGGGTCAGTGGAGAATGGTATGAGACATTCTCGATTAATTCTTCTTCTTCATAGTTCAGCAGAGCAGAGTTGAGCAGAGCAGAGCTAGCAGAGCCAGCAGAGCAGAGCTAGCAGAGCCAGCAGAGCTGAGCAGAGCAGAGCCAGCATAGCTGAGCAGTGCAGAGCTAGCAGAGCCAAGCAGAGCAGAGCAAAGCCAGCAGAGCTGAGCAGAGTTGGGCAGAGCAGTGTAGGGCACTGATGGCAGAGATAGTACAGTTGGACTTATGGATCACCAGGATGGAGTTCTCCCTAGTTGAGAGGGAGTGTTAAATTGGCAACTAGGGCAAAACTCCATGTGGGTCAAGCTTATTTATGGGCACAGGTATTATTTATTGGATTCCTCTCGTCGAGAGTGGTTAGGATTGGATCCAATGATCATCCGACTTACCGATGTAAGGTATTTATGAGATTATGATTGATTTGTTTATAATCATTATTCAAAGCACCAGAACTTGAGTGGCTCGAGCCAACGGGTTATTTCATCATCTTCGTTTTAGTATAAATAGAAGAGGATTTGAAGTCATTTGTGCACTGATTCTTCATGTGATCTTCCCCTCTCCACGTCTTGGGTTTTTGGTGAAGGAGAGTCACATAAAGGATACGCTGGCCTATATACAAATGATGCCCTAAAACGCAGAAGCCCTAGAAACAGCCATGGAGAAGTCTGAACGCAGCAAGAAGAAGGGTCTATCCACAGCCGCAATGAGGAAGAGATAAAGCCACAGTTTCAAGGGTTCCCTAGCTGCAATCTAAGGAGGCCTAACTAGCAGCAAGGAAGAGGCCCTAATAGCAGTCTTGAAGGTGCCCTAATCCGCAATCCTGAAGGAGACTAGGACGCAGTCAAGGGAGGCCTATATGCTGCCTACAGAAGCTCTAAACGCCATCATAAAGAAGCCCTATTCACCGTTAAGAAAGCCCTAAATCTGCGGTGATATAGAGGGCTGAAATCACAGCCAAATGAAGGGTTAGCTACAGCAAGAGGAAGCCCTTGCCACAGCAAGGAAAGGACTAATCAGCAAGGTCATTTGAGGACTGTTTCAACGGTCCGAGTTGCTGATTGGAAAGCCGAGGCCCTGATCTTGGAGGCCAAGGTTAGGAGGACTTGCTGGAGGGTGGACAGTCCTTATGTTGGGCTTGGACCTGCTCTAAAGGAGCAGCATGGAGGGCAGCATCTTATTGGAGGACAGCCGCAGAAAGGGAAAGCAATTCTGGGCCAGTTTAATAAGCTGTTAGGAACTGTGATTGGTGCCCTAATCCGTCCCAGAATTGCAGCAGTACAGCAAGAAGTATACAACACTTTTAAGAGATGCTTTGAACATTCGGTTGATGATGTTTCGAGGAAATATGCTACAGGAAGACTGTGTGTTAGGCCGCAGGCCATAACACCACAGTCAGCATTTCGTATGGGTATTTGAGGGCTCAGTCTATTACCATAATATATGAAGTTGTCATGCATTATACTGTTGAGATCTAAAGCTATTAGATGGTTGTATGATGTTGCTGTAACATGACATGGACATAAAGGGCAACATGATGATGAACAAAATGATGGGCATATTAGTCTTGGGTAGTAGCATGATTTATGAGATCATGAGATAGCATGATGGTGCAACACAATCAGGGGCAGCAAATGGACGAGATGCAGAACGATGATAGGTGAAGGAGTCACCTTGAGAATCAGTTGAAGCAGAATGTCTTCAACTGATCTCATCATGATACGAAATGATCTATGCTAGATCTAGATAAGTCAAAGTATTGACTTCTGTTGTAAATGTACTCTCTCTCTCTTTCTCTGCTGAACTTTGAAGATAAAAGAAGATTTGATCAAAGGGTTTCCCCACACATTGTGGGGTTTGTCCCTGGCTCGCGCCATATCTTGTGTCCTCTTGTCTTGGCTTGTCTTCTGCGTTTTGTATCTATGTTCTATCTGCAGTTTATCGTAATGCTGATGTGATTGCTAACTGTGAAAATTTAAATAAATTGCTCTAGCATAGAACATAACTAAACTTAACAGGGCGCCCCCCCTAAATCTGCTCCCGAAGCACGCTCCGATCAGGAGCACATCAGGGGTAACCCTAAGAGTGTGCTCCCGAAATTCACAATGCACTCCTTAAGAAAAATATGTGCTCCCTTGCCTATCAGAAGCGATGGAGGGAGCGATCGCTCTCATTCGCTCTAGGAGCAACTTTTAAGGTCGGGAAGCGATACAGGAGCGATCCCATGTGAAAAATAAAATAAAATAAAAAAGCGTTCCCGCAAACAAAAAGAGGTGCACGGGCTTTTTTGGGGAGAAGGGAGGGACCAAAAGAACAAAAGGCCTCCTCCCATCACACAATGTATCATTTTCATGAGATTGAGAGAGATTGAGAGGGCTTGAGGAGCTTGAGAGAAAGGAAGATTGAGAGTGTTTGAGCTTGAGAAGCTTGCACGAGAGATTGAAGGTTGTCGTTTGAGGGAGCTTGGGAGATTGAAGGCAACACCATTGGAGAGCCAAAGAGGTAGGGTCTAATCCCATTCTTTTTTTTTCCGTGTAGCATTTGTGTTTTTTATATGTTGAATGAAAGATGTTATCTTCTCCTACTCTTTCCCAATTCCCATTCCTCCTTCGTTTTATTGCAGGCAAGAAACTATAACTCCACCAAACATGATGGGTATATGGCTTGGCCTTCTCTTGTTGGTTCCTTTTTTAGTTATAATGGTGTTGGGGAGCAAAAGAAGAAGAAGAAGTGAAGAAGAGTATGAAGAAGTGGATAGTGGTGGATTAGGAAACCCTGGAGAAGAGGAGTACTGGGAGGAAGAGGAGGAGGAGGATAATGAGAGTGGAAGTGATGATGGAAAGAAAACTAAAGTAGATCAAACCCCCTTGTGGAAATATGTTTCTAGGATTTCAAGAGGGAAAGGGGGTGGAACCACTAAATTTACATGCCCCCATTGCAAAATCACTTACATAGGTTCATATACTCGTGCCAGAAAGCATCTTTGTGGGAAAATGGCATGGGATGGAACTACGCAAACGGGAATCAAAACTTGTGGAAGTCTGTCAGTGCAACAAAGAGCCAAATACATAAGAGAAGAGGAGGAAGCCCAATACAAATCTAAAAGATCAGAGGGTGACTTGAACATGACACCACTAACCCACAATCACATAGAGTAAGAACTCCATTAGCATCCACCCATGGTAGTGGATACCGAAGCATAGTCATAGAAATCTCTTTAAGGCGTAGAACCATATCAGAATTCATTGATCAAGGGTGTAGGGATGATGTGGATGCAAAAAAAAAAAATTGGTTTATCTTTGCATGTGGGATACCATTCAATGTTCTTCGCTCACCTTATTGCCATGAAATGGTTTCTACCCTCAATGATGCCTCTAAAGGATATAAGAGCCCTGAGTGTGACAAAGCTAGAACCACGGGACTCGATCACGAAAAAGCCAAAATAACTAATGTTTTGGGTAAATTCACAAATGCTTGGAATGAATATGGGGTATCCATTGTATCTGATGGCTAGACAAATGTAAAAGGAAATTCATTGATAAATGTTCTTGGTGTGTCTACTAATGGTGCAGTCTTCCTTTCATCACATGGTTACTCAGAAAAGTTCAAGACTGCCATCAACATTGCACAACCATTAATACACACAATTGAAAGTATTGGACCATACAATGTCTCCAAGTCATCACTGACAATGCTTCTAATTGTAAGGCAGTGGGAACAATCATTGAGGATAAATACCCCTATATATTTTCTTTTGTTAAAATATCGTTGCCATTGATGTCAACCCAAGCAACACTTGAAGATGCCTTGCCTTTGTTGATCAAAATGACCTGGAAAATCATTGTTTCTCGAGTCTAGATCACCTTTTTTGGATTCTCCTCATCATGCCAATTCCGATGGTATGTGGCACGTCACAAGGGCCCTCACAGTTTGAGAGATGTGCTTGTTCAAAGATGAAGCCTTGTGGTCAAAATCCCCAAACAATGGATGATGTGGCAGTCTATCACTGGCCAAAGATCTTCACTAAAATTTAAATCAACTAATGTTATGGCAAAAGGTTATTTGTGGAGGGTTTCAAAATTTATTTTGAAATTAAAAGAGAGTGAGGGGTTTTGGCTCCAAATTCAAATTAAATGAAAATTCAAGTCTCAAGGTCAGCTCCCTTCCTAAAAGCCTCTACGGTCTCTATAAAAGAGGAGATTTGTTAGCTCTCTAGCACATGAATTGAACACAGATCTAAAGAAGTATGTTCTGGAATCACCTGCGACCTTGACCAGCATTGAAAACTTGACGAGATGGCTAATTTTGAGGGTGTTTTGGGCTATGTCTTTGTTTAATGGGTTTTCGTTGGGTTCTCATGATTATTCGCAGGGGGATTTGAAGCAGTATTTTTAAAATCAGTCGGACCAACACGAATTCGGCCAAGCCGACCAAGCCATACCCTTGGCCTATCTAGCTCGATAGAAAACCCAGTTCGGTGGCCGGTTTGGTACCAAACTGGCCAAGCTGATCACCGACTCAATCGGTTCAGTAACAAATCGGCCGACTTGGCCGAGTCCGTATTAAACCGGTCAAACCAGTCAAAGACGCAAGCGATGCTTTTTGGAGGGAAATTCGGACCCTAAACACAATTAGTTTTTGGTTTTAGGTTTTCTTGAAGGCCATCTACTTTTCTCAAGCCTATAAAAGCTACCCAACCCCCTCACATTTCCTTACAACTATCTCATTGCATTTGTATGAGAATTTGTGAGAAGTTTGTGAAGAGTGTGGAGTTGGTTTTTGGAGCAGCAGTGAGGAGTCTTGGGCAATCATTGGAGCAGCAGTGAGGAGCTTCTTGGGCAGCTATTGGAGCAGCATTGAGGAATTGGTTTGTTGGAGCAGCATTGAGGAGGCTAGAGCCTAGAGGTATTTTTTTTCACTTCTAAAATCTGCCTTTGCTTCTTTATTTTTTTTTTACAAATCTGGAAATTAAGAAAAGTAATTTTTGTAAAAGAAATGAACATTGAAGTTTTTTTTTTTCGAAGTCCAAATATTAGAAAATGGCTCCTAGAATGAAAGATGTTGCTTGGGCATATGCTAAGATGATTGGTAATCAAATGCATTGCAAATTTTGTCATAGAAAAATTAAGGGAGGTAAAGGGGGCATTCATAAGCTGAAACAACACTTGGCTGGTGTTAGAGGCCAAATTACTCCATGTGAAGCACCAACAGAACAAATTGGGGAGATTAAGAAGGAGTTGCTAGATAAATTTGAGAAGTTTGAGGAAGAAAAAGGTAGGCAAAAAGAAATAGACGCTGAAATTGGGAGGAAGAGGAGTATAAAACACATGATGGTTGCCAACCCCAATTTTGATTATGAGGACTCTTCATTTATCCCTTACACTGATGCATCCAACCCCTTTCGCTATGTTCCTCCCTCTTTGGATCCTATTCAAGAAAAGGGTAAGGGTAAAATGAAAAAGAAGGGTGATATCAAAAGTTATTTCACACCCTCCTCTCCCTCTAATGTTGCACATGGTCCTCAAGCTAATAGAGGTCAAATGCAGCCCACTTTAGATGACCATTGAAAGAAAGAATTGAGAGATATTGTATGTGATTACATAGCTAGATGGTAGTACAATGTTGATATCCCCTTCAATGCTTCTCGTTCACCATATTATGAACCTATGTTTGATGTCATATTTGCTGCTAGAAATGGCTTCAAAGGCCCTACTATGCATGAGTTAAGGGGACCTCTTTTGCAAAAAGAAGTTTTTTCCTTTGATGAATATTTGAAAGATTTCAAAAGCTCATGGGCAAAAACAGGATGTACCATCATGTCAGATGGATAGACTGATCAAAGGTACAGTACCATCATAAACTTTCTTATCTTTTTCCCACAGGGAACCATGTTTCTAAAATCAGTTGATGCATCTGATAGGGTGAAAGATGCACACTTGTTGTTTCAACTTTTGGATGAGGCTGTTGAAGAGGTGGGGGTGGCTAATGTTGTCGAAATCATCACAGATAATGCCTCTAACTATGTTCTTGTTGGTAAAATGTTAGAGGAAAAACACAAAACCATCTTTTGGACCCCATGTGTTGCACATTGCATAGACCTCATGCTTGAGGATATTGACAAAATAGATTGGGTCAAGAACATTGTAGAGCATGCCAAAAGCATAACAAACTATATCTACAATCACTCATGGATTTTGAACTTGATGAGGAAACATACAGGGGACAGGGATATTATTAGGCCTGCCATCACTATATTTGCAACTCAATTTTTGACATTGCAATCTATGTTTTCCCAACATAGAAACTTGCAAAGGGTGTTTTCCAGTGATGAATGGAATGAATGTCAATGGTCTCGCAAACAGGATGGCAAAGATGTGAGAAAGAAAGTTAATGAAGAAAAATTTTGGAAAAAGGCAATAGAGATTGTGAGAGTTGTTGAGCCACTGGCGAAGGTGTTCGATTGGTGGATGGGGAAAGATTGGTTATGGGCTTCATTTATGAGGCTATGGATCAAGCAAAGGAGCAAATAAAGACAGCATAAAAGGATAGAGTGGCTAAGTATAGGCCCATTTAGGAAATCATTGATCAAAGATGGAACAATCAACTCCGTCGTCCTATACATGCAATTGGGTTTTTTCTGAACCCAAGGTATCATTATAAAGCTCTGGAGGTAGAAGCTTTGACTAGGGAGGTTATAGATGGATTGATTGACTGCATTGACTACATGATCCCTAAGGAGAGTGATCAGCTGGAGGTACACCGACAAATCACTTGGCAAGAACCTAGCAAGGACTGCAAGGGAAGCAGATGAGTCAGGTAAACAAACAATTTCAATTTTCAAATTCTTATTTTGTTAAATTGTTTATAACTTGAAAGTTGGATATAATTATTGAGCTAACTCATTACACAACTATGTTTTTTGCAGCACAATGGAGGGAGGCATTTGGTAGCCATTGTCCTCAATTGCAGAAGTTTGCAATCCATATTTTGAGTCAAACTTGAAATGCTACTGGGTGTGAGCACAATTAGCCTGTCTTTGAGAAGATTCACACGAAGAAGAGAAATTGTTTGGAACAAAACAGTTAAATGATCTAGTCTATGTCCAATACAACCTCCGGATAAAACGCAACCAATTGCTGAACAAAAGACCTGATACAGATCCCACTGTGTTGGAAGATATTGACCCAACATCATATTGGGTAGTGGAGAGTCATCCAGCAGAGTTTGATTCTAATGAGGATATCGGTATTGATTTGGATTTACAAACGAAGGCATTAATTGAACATAATGTTTAGTTGAATGCAGATCCACTTGTACTAGGCCCAGCCCCAAGTCCTCTAGTTGCAGGTACATCCTCTACTCAGCCACAACGGAAGCACATATCTCGTCTATCTCAACGTGCAGTTGTTTCACCTGCTAGTGCTACTACTTCTACAGTTGCAATTGGAGATGGTGATGAGGAGGAGGAGGAGCCATAGGTTTCAGTGTTTGATTATGATTCTGAGTCTGAGCCAGATGACGTTGGCTTCTCTAGCAATAGCCAATAGTACTAGTGACTAGTGATGTTTTACAGTTTACTTTTGTTGTAGAGGCCATTTAGAGCCTCCTTGGTTATGCGTTTTTGCTTTGATCTCTATATCATGTATGTATTGGATAGTACACTGGGTGTCATTTTGATATAATGGATATATTCATGAGCCTACTTTGATCATATGTTGTCTTCTCTCTATATTCTAATGCTTTGTGTTTGAGAACATGAATGAAAATCTTTAAAATTATGTTTTTTCATAATAAAATAAATATTTAATGTATTTTTACAACGACCGAGTCATTGAAATCAAACCGGCTGAGTCGATACGGAGTCGGAATTGACCCTCGGCTAGTTCCGAACCTGGAGTTTTAAAACACTGATCTGAAGCAGCTCGCTAGAAGCATTGTCTGCAATATTTGTTGGGCATTTCATAAGCTTTCAGCCCTTTTCAAGACCAGGTCTGAGGCAGTTTCTATGACAAAACTTGGCATTGTCTAAGTCTTCAACTAACCTAAGATCTAAGTTAATTTTATGTGCACAGTTCAAGCCTATTTCTTTCAAGCTTTGCAGGTGGACTTCGCACCATGTTTGAAGGGCTAAATTTGGTACACTGAAGCTGATCCTGAATCAACTTGATCATTCTTGCGGTCTTTAAACAATCATGACTATTTGTTGTGGCAACCCTAATTCTTGAAAAAGAAGCTTTGTTTCGTTTGCTTGGATCTGTTGCAAATCTCATTAGCTTTGTCCACAGGGTATTCGCTGGCCAATACAGTCATATCTCTGCACACAGTTCAAGCTTAACCTATGGCACAATTTGTTAAACATCTGTGGAAGTCTCGATGACAATTGTTTGTGGCTCTTTCACTTGAAACAACAATGACTGTGTTTGAAGGTCATAAGGACTGGCAATGGTCATGAACCTGTAACTTTGAGATCTCTCCTGGCATTAATATAATGATGAACTTATGAGCACCTTGGAAGCATTGCTAATACTGTGACTGTGTGAACAACCGTCCTATTGAAAATCTGGTATATCTTTTGGCATGTTTGTGCAAGGTTTGAAGTTGACAGTGGATCTATAATTACAGTCCTTAGGTGATAAACTAAGTGCCCCTGTGCATCAAGTTTTGATGATTCTGAGCAAGATATCCTCAAAGGTTGATCACACTGATATATGTCAGGAATAAACAACGGTTTCTAACTTAAAGAAGACTGTACTCTACTGCAATAATTGTCCTGCACTATGTCAAAGAAGAAGTATCATCTATAGTGGCATCTTTTGATTCCAATCTGAAGCATGTTTGAATGATCCTTGAATTTCCGATGGTGTAGCCTAATCAGATTTGTGATTTGACAGTTGAGGTGTGCATTTCCTTAGGGTTTGCAAAATATTTGAATAAAGGCAGTTTTGAAACAGCAGTTGATACAGGCAAAGGCATCAGCATTCGTAGCAAGCAGATGCAGGCAGAGGCTGATCTATAGCCCAGGGTTTATATTTTTTATATTGTACCGGCAGAACTCAGTACTCAAAAGGTAACTTCATGCTTATCTGGGTATAATTGGGATCCAGTTATCTACAGTTTCAAGTGATCTATTAGTCATCTATGCCCGGAAACATGTAAAGTCAACACTCTCTCGTTCTGTTTAATGGTTATTGACCATTAAGTTCATGGAAATCGAATGTGGAAAAGACATATAATCAAATTAGATTTGTCTAGGTATTTTGATTTGAGAATATGAGGTTTCCATTGTATTTCGATGATGAAATAGTAGTCTCATAACCAGACCTATCATTTTGAAAGTGCTCCATGTTCTGCGGGGATCCTATATATCTGGGTCATATGATGGAAACATGCAGAAAAATAAAACAGAATTCTTACTTCTCTGATCTGTTGAAGGGTGTGGAAAAGATAGAGCCATGCATAAATACCTGAGGTGTTTAAAGATGAGGTAGGTCACCAGAGCAATATTGAGACGCTCGTTGTAAGTGGGGATCAATATGCTGTACTTCAGCGAAGAGGACGAAGAGCCTCGCTGTCTCTCCATCTCTGAAACCTCCCACCGCCTAAATGATTCCGGGGGCAATCAATGCGTTCAGCCTTGTCCCTTTTCGTCTGTCGCTCCGAAAATTTGAAGTTTTCGTCGCTTCTCTTATTTACTTAAAACAGAAACAAAGAAAGATGAAAGAAAAGGGAGTTGTCGATTTTTTGGAGATTCCGGTGACGGAATCCTGCGGAAAAAATGAGGTTAAATCTTGATTTTTAGCAGTTAAAATGGATTTTAAATGCATATTTGGATTCAGCGCCCTGAAAAACCCTTGGGAGCCATTGATTGTGCAGAAAATAGCTATCAAACTTGGGATTCCAATGAATTCCTGCCGGATTTTGACCGGAAAAAACCGCCAGAAAGGCTTTCAAAAAATCGCGTTATAGACTACTGCAAAGAAAAGTGGAAGTGTTGTGTTTTTAGGGATTTTATGAATCAATATTTTTTAATAATTTTAAATTTTAATAAATTAGTTGACTCGTGTTAAGTTTGAGTTATTTATTTAAATTTTATAAAAGCTGAGAGGGGAAGTAAAATGAATGGTGGACCAAATTTGCATAATTATGGTGATAGCATTTTGTTAGTGAGTAAAGTGTTTTTCTATATAATTTATCTTAGATTAGATTCAAGTTAGGTGGAGAAAAAATAAATATAATAAATTAATATAAAAAAATAAAAATAAAAAAAAATTGAACTTTAACGGGAAGGAAGAGAATATATTATATAAAATATATGAATTTATTGAAGGTGGTATTGGTGATTATCATCCTAAAAAACTTTTTGTTTAAAATTATTTAGACTAAATTATATATTTAATTTTGGAGTTTGATTAAATTTATGTTTGATTGGTTAACAGTGTGTTTTCTTCATATGCGAGAAAATAGGTTAATAGTCCAAGATTTAGAAGCATCAAATAGGAGTAGAAGTTTGTCCCCTTACAAAGCACAAGCAAATTAGTCAGATGCTCAACTTTTATTTGTGTGTCATGGATGAATTGGCTTGGTATTATAAATGTGTTTAGTTGATAAGTTTAGCAAATAAGTGAACTCTATTTTCAATGTATGGGTTGACAAGAATTGAATATTGAAAATAGTTTTGAATGTCTGATGTCTTGTTTTATGGAAAAATATTCTTATGTACTTTTTTTGAGATTAGAATTATTAAAATGGGGATCAAACCGATTCATTATCACCATAATCCAAGAGTATTTCCAACAATCTACAAACTAGATACATTAATAATATATGATTTGGCAAATGTTGAGACGTTGAGATACACACCTGCCTTGGGGGGGTCCCACTCCTAGGGGGATTCTACCTTATCACAAGGAACCAAATGTCTCATCGAGAGTTTGAATACATAGGTAAAGTGAATTAGTAAACATTATGAATTGTCTCTAGAGTGATCCATGTTAAAACTCCATAAAGGTTATCTTCAATCAATAACACTAATAAAATGTAATTGCTACCATGTTAATGTGACATGGATTTCATAATAAACCCCAAGGGTTAGTTCAATTAGTACATGCTCCTGTGTGAAAGTTCTAGTGGCCTTGGGATCAAATCTCATTAAGTTCCTTGAGGTTACTCATCAATGGTTACTACTTTCCTCCATCTAGAAAACCAAAGGAAATGGGAAAATCAATAGATTGTTGACAAGATATTAGTATCCTCCCATGGAACACAATATGCAAGCAAGTGAAAGGCTATCTTTCTCAAGAAAAAATAAATAAATAAAACAGCTAAACAAACAAAAAAATCTAGGTTTCATAACTCCCCATGCACAGTTAAGGAAGTGGAACCGACAAAACCAAACTAATTTGACCTTCCTCAAGAGCTACAGACCCTTTAGGTGGCAACCAACCCTTCTAGGTGCTTAACCCTTGAGACAACTTGTCATTTTGCTTATTTGGACCCCCAACCACTCCCATAACAAGCCACGCATGCGACTAAGACCTTCTAGTCGCTCCCACAGCAAGGCATGCCAGCGATTGTAGACTTTTTCAACTAGTTCTAAGCCAACGAACCTGAATCCTGAGCCACTTTTTCAAGGCTAGGTCTTAGGCCACTGCCTAGAACTTCATGAGACTTTTAGAAATGATTAAAAAAATGAAATAAGGTTAATAATGTAATCATTGGTACAAGTACTTGATTTGTCTCCTACTAGCCATCACAGACATTTCATCAAACATGTCACAAATATGCAATCTACAGGTAATAACAATAGATCTCAGCGAAGGGGTCTCATACTTATCTCATAATTGTAAGGAAGCATTGATGCCTCATCACAACAGTTGCATTATCATCTATTAGTTCATATATTCATTGTTCATTCATTTGCTAATCAAAACATGGTAAGATCCATACATCAAGTTTGTCATAAAACATACTCATAGCCAGCATATAACCAACAAAATAACAAGGATATAACAACCATAAAAAACACATATGAACAAGTACATTTACACATGAAATACCAAGGAGAAGAATATATTATTAACATATGCAAAATGCAACCAGGTTTGGGACTTCCATGTACCACCCAACCATAGATTGCGCTGAACCAAATCTCTCTTTCAGTCAATCACCCCCACGCCATGTTCCAAGCATGAATGTGGAATCTCATGAAACAAATCAAACAAAACCAAACCAGGGCTTCTAGAGGCCAAACCACCTCAACCAATGATTCCACCTCACAGTCGAACATCACTAACCATCACTAGATCGGTCTCTACCCAAGTTGTCCAAGGCTCCAAAGCATTTGTTATAACCAAGGCTTCCAAGACTAGTAACTCAACCCACAGCTGGTGTCGGGATCCAGAGCGTTTGTCCAACTAGGGCTTCCATGACTAGTAACTCAACCTACTAAGTGCTATAGAGTGTTTGTCCAACCAAGGCTTCAAGTACTAGTAACTTAACGCAAGTTATTACAAGGCTTCCAAAGCGTTTGTCTGACCAAGGCTCTAGGAACTCATAACTCAACCAACAGCGATAAGGAACATGAGAACCAACCAGAAAACAAAAGGAAAGAAATCCACAACAACATGGCTATCAAGGAAATGGCAAGGCTAGGAAAAACCACTATAATCCAGACAATCATTCATGCCAATGACAAATCATAACCAAGAAACCACATGCATGTGTCGTGCATGCCAAAATTAGCAAGGAAATCATATATGCAACTCGGCAAGCAAAACCCGTTGTAGTTGCTAATCTTGATGTCCTCTTGCGCTTTCCTGCTCTTCCTATGCCTTCTTGCTCCAATTCCCAAGTATCCTCAAAATCCTTCAAGAGTGCTCCAAGAAACTCTAAGTGTGCAAGAGTATGAGAGAGAGAATAGAAAATGAGAGCTCCAAAACTAAACTAACAAAAAGCTACAAACTGATCCTCAAAAGCCTTTTTATTAATGAGGCCTTTATTTTCTTCAATTTTCCATTATTTTCCCTCATTTTCCTCCTCACATGCAACCTGTGACCTTTCACCTCCCTTTTCTCCTATTTTCCATTATTTTCATAAATAAAATGCCAATAAATGTCTCTTGCCTTTCCAAATCCCTTGCCATTTGCCAATTTCCTTAGCCATTAATTAATCACCAGTGATCCCCATCACTATGGTTTTGCCCAACATTCAACTTCGAATACGTGTCCCATGACCTTGGTCTTATTTTTGCCTTTATTAACTTTATTACATGGATTTTTAACCAGGGTTGTTACAGAACCCTCCCCCTTGGGGGAACACCGTCATTGGTGTTCAATGACACCTACAACTAACAAGATTGTTGAAAAGAAAAACACACTGCCCATGGAGCTTCATAACTTAGCTCGTTGCAGTATTTACAATGAACAACCTGCTGGAAAGCAAACCAACATAATAATATGACAACCATACTGCCTATTGGAGCTTTATAACACAACTCATCATGGTATTTACATCCATATGCATATATACACATGTACCAAAATATCACACCAAAACATAGGCCAAAACATTCGCTCAACCAACTAATAGAGAAGGATACACAGCCCGCATCTAATCAGCCATCTACCGCGTAGCTTCATCGGGCCCAAAGTGCTTCCATTGCACTTTAACCTACTCGATTGCTCGGTTCCGGAGCATGAGCATATTTTTCTGCAAAATGCACTGAATTTCCAATTGGAATTATCCTTCTGGTTCCACCTGCAATACAGACCAGTAAATCTCATAATCAACATCTTTAACATACTTCTTAAGCAATGACACATGGAAAATATCATGGATTTTCACTGTTGGAGGCAGTGCAAGTCGATAGGCTACTGGTCCAATCCTTTCAACAATATTGAAAGGTCCACAAAACCGAGGTTCCAGCTTGGCACATGATCCAATCCTCAAGGAGCTCTTCTTGGGCTTGATGTGCAAGTACACTTATTCCCCAACTTAAAATTCATTAAACATCATGTTCTGATTTGCATAAATTTTTTGTCTATCTTGTATTGCCTTCAAATTCTTCTTGATTACCTGCATTTCCTGTTCCATCTCTGCCAACATGTTTGGTCCTATCAACACCCTGTTAATTGGATCACTCCAACTTATGGGAGTATTACAACTTCGCCCATAGAGTGCCTTGAATGGGCTCATCCTTGGAGACTCCTGATACCCATTGTTATAAGCAAACTCAACCAATGGAAGATACCCTTCCCTCTTTCATTGTTGATGCATCACATACATCCTCAACATGTCCTCCAATTCCTGTTGACCCTCTCCATCTGTCCAATTGTCTGCGGATGATAAGTTGTATTGGATTCCACACCAAACCTGCAAATAACTCTTTCCAAAATCTATAAGTGAACTTAGCATCCTTTCTGACACAATCTTCCTTGGGACACCATGCATCCTCACTACATCTCCGATGAAAACTTGTGCCACATCATTAACTGAATATGTAGACTTCATTGGAATGAAGTGTGCTACCTTAGTCAACCTGTCAACGACAACCATGATAGAATCATGTTGTCTAGATGTCCTCGGCAGACCTGTAATGAAATCCATGGAAATGACCTCACATTTCCACTCTAGAATCGGGATGGGTTGTAGTAGACCACCTAGATGCTTACATTATGCCTTTACTTATTGACAATCCAAGCACCTAGCCACAAACTCTTCCACTTCCTTCTTCAAATTCGGCTAGTAATAAAACTTCTTCACCATTATCAATGTCTTTTGATATCATGGGTAACATGAATATGGCTTAGTATGAAATTTCCTCGAGATAAGATTTTTTAGCTCATTGTTTCTGGTACATATATCATGTCCCTAAATCTGACCAAACCATCTGTTGTGAGATGACAGTCCACATCTGATCACCTGTACCCTACTGTAACATGTGCATAAGCTCCTATACCTTCCATCCTGTCATCCTGTGTGCAATATCTAATCATGTAAATCTATCACGTAGGAGCTCATAGTTGTTATGTGATTTACCTGTACTCTCCTACTAAGAGCATCTGCAACACTGTTCTCTTTCCCCTTGATGTACTTGATCTCAAAGTTGAACTCATTAATCATGGCCAACCATTTAGCTTGCCTGGAATTTAGATTCGGTTGGTCAAATAGATACCTCAATTTACTATGATCACTCATCAGGATGAACCACCTACTAGGAAGATAGTGTCTCCACATATTCTAAGCATGGATGATTATTGCCAACTCAAGATCATGTGTCAGATATTCTGCTCATGTTCATTAAGTTTCCTTGATTCATAGCATAGTACTTGTCCTTTTTGCATAAGGACTCCACCAAGTCCTCTCTTGCAAGCATTTATACATACCACAAACTCTTTGTCCTGGTTTGCAATCTTTAGAACTGGAGCATTTGTCAACAACTGCTTCAACTACTCAAAATTGGTTGCACATTCCTTAGTCCATTCAGATTCCTTACATGTCCTTTGTAACGATGTAATAGGATAATCAATCTGTGAAAAGTTTCTGATGAACCTCCGATAATAACTTGCTAGCCCCATAAATGATCTTACCTCATCCACATTCCTAGGAGCTGCCCACTCCATGATAGCTCGTATCTTCTCTAGATCCATTGTTATACTTTCCCTAGAAACAACATGTCCCAAGTAATGTACCTTTGTCTAAAAGAAACTACATTTATTGAGATTAGCATACAACTGAGGCTCTCTCAACAATATCAATATTGTTGTTAAAATTTCAACATGTTCTTCCTCATTCTTAGAAATCATCAATGAATACAATAACAAACTGGTCCATATAGGGACACAACACTATTCATCAAGCACATAAAAGTAGTTGGAGCATTAGTTGAACTGAAAGTAACTACAACAAACTCATCATGTATGGTTCCTTTGATGTTGGTGTTGCCCCTGGTACCAACTGAATATAAAATTCTACTTCCTTGTGAGGCGACAACTCTGAAATCTCTGTCGGAAACACATCCTGAAATTGTTGTAAAGAAACACATCCTGAAATTGTTGTAAAACTAGGTATCTCCTCAAGGCATTTGCATCCTCAAATTCCTTACCTTTATCACTATAAATAACACATACCATTTTCTACGACTGCGCTTTGCCTGCATAGTTGTCACCATTCTAACTGATATTGCCTTCTTCTTACCCTGCAAAATCCTTTGTTCTCCATTTTCATCCAAACACTTGATATCTTTGTCATAATATTCCACCGTAGTCATGTGAAGATACATCCAATCCATACCCAAAAGCATACTATGTGATCCCAATGAAAATACATTCAAATGTGTTGAGGTAGGCATACCATTCAACTTGAATGCACAAGCTCTTAACCAATGATAGACTCTCTTCTTTATACCTGTAGCCAACTGCATTAACCAAGATTTTGCATGTACTTCTTTATTCAAACCACACTTATCCACTAGGTCAAGACTAACATAACTATAATTAGATCCAGGTTCAATCAAAATAGAAACAACTTGGTCACAAAGCTTATCATCCATCTCGATAATAAATGTCTAGTGATATGCCTACTTATTCTCCAATGTTGCATAGATTCGTGGAATACTTTGTCCAACATCCCCCACTGTCTGCGCTTCGAGTGCACTGTAGATTTGTGGTCTACCACCCTGATGTTGTGGACAATCTCTCATACGATACTCTCCATCTCAAGTCCAACGCTGTAAAGGTTTCCTGTCATCACCCTTAATTTGCTCCTCAGACCGAAATCCCTGTCCTCTATCAGTTGCATTGAACTTCTTAAGGAGTGTTGCATTCTCTTTGTTACCCATGTCCTAAGGTCTTGTTCACTTCTTATCCCATTTCCCTTTATTCTTATCATTACCTTTCCAGTCCTTATTAGTCTTAGATCTGCGCTTTGATTGCCCATAACAATGCTTTAGCTTTTAGATGGCCTCCTCCAATGACCTAGGCTCATAAAACTCAATCATGCCCTTGACTATTACCAGAAAATCATTGATGAATCTCTTAATCTTGTCCTTCTCCTCCTTGAGGTAAGGCACATATCTCAATAGCTCTAAGAATCTTCTAGTGTACTTCCCATCAGTGATAGATCCCATCTTCAGCTCATAGAATTCTTTTTCCCTATCATTATAGTATCTCTCTGATAGATATTGCTTCCTGAATAGTCTCTCAAACTCACTCCAAGTCAACTCCTCTTCCCTAATTCCAGTGGCATTCTTTACATCCACCAGATATTTGCTTTGCCTTTAAGACTAAATGTAGATATTATGGCCTTCATGTTCGCTGAGTAATCATGCAACCTGAAGAACTTATTCATCCCAAACGACCTTGCTTTGACATCTTGTGACTTCTTCATTTCCCCATCAAATGTAGGTTTCTTTGCTTTCTTGAACTCATCCAACAAATATCCCCTATCACTCCTCCTGTAAGGATGATAATGATGATGACCATGATACATGTCTGAAATAGAACTAGAGTAAAGCCCATGTCCACTGCCTCATCTATCAGGGGTATCCAAGAATATGCCATCTCTGACCATGTCATCTCTATCAAACCTATGCCCAACATGTGACCTACTACCATATGCTCCATTAGTTCTATCCGCCTGTCCATGAATGATTCTAAGTGGTCCTTGTCTTTGCAAGTCTTACGAGCTCTGAAGAATCATAACATTGGCTTCTGCTTATTTCTCTTATGCCCTAGCAAGTCTCTCTTGTGATTGAATGATTTTGTCATTATCTTCTTTGCAACTCCTTATTTCTGCCTTCAAACTCCTCAGAGTGTCTACTATTTCAGGAGAATATCCCTCACCATGTTGCTCATCTAATCTATAGGGAGAATCTCGTGAGTTGTACTCTACCATCTTGTTAGTCATCTTTGATCTTCTCTTCCTACAAGGTATATCATGTCAGCTAAACCAAAATATAAACAAACCTACGTACCTCAGTGTAGTTCAGGGGAGGATATCTCGTCTGCAAGATCAACTAGATTAGTGCAATACATGTATAATCACAATCATCACAATATATAGACATCATCTAATTCATCATCCAAATACCACACATGATGACACAACTACACGCCAACTAGACAAACTAGACACAATGCATGCATAACAACATATGTACAACACACATGCATACACAATGCATACAACTGACACGCATCCATGATCAACACATTTCGACAACAACACCATAAACTTCTACATGACATCACAACAGAAACCATGACCACCACCATACATACACTACAAGCACATAGACCACAAGCATGAGGACACATATGCAACTGACATGTACATATGACAACACATTCATCCAATGAGAACATAAATCAGACATCACCCAAGGAGAACAAAACCATGCTCTGATACCACTCTGTAACACCCTCCTCCCAAATGTACCCAAGTTAATCGGTCTGTTTGGGTAAACATGTAATGAGAGGCTACTATGATGTGAATCAACTCCCCATGCATAGTTAAGGAAGTGGAACCGACAAAACAAAACCAATTTTCTAATACTCACTTAACAATGTAGGGACCCATCCACAATGGTTGGAACTTACCTACTCCTAATTTATCGGATTCCTGATCGTAAAGTAAGACCAGGTCACCTTCTGAGAAGACACGGGGTTTGATATTCTTATCAAATTTCACCTTGACTCATTTCTTATGAGCTTCGTTAGCTAAAGCGATGTCATGACGGGTTTCGTCCAATTGGATTAGTTCTAAGGAACGAGCCTCTTCCTCCGAAGTTCTGGGGAGTACGTCAACTGCGAGCTTGAGAGATGAAATTTCACAGTGAATTGGTAAGACCACTTCCAAGCCATACACCAGCTGAAAGGGTGTGAACCCAGTCGCATTTCTCACTGATGTCCTATATGCCCACAAGGCTGGGTACAGGATTAAGTGCCAACTCTGTTTGTGGACTTTAATCATCCTTTGCAGCATGCACTTCAGGACTTTGTTGATGGCCTCAATTTGTTCGTTAGCTTGCGGATAATACGGAGTAGAACTGTCATGGGACAGTCCTAATTTGGCAGCTAACTCAACCATCATGTGATTGTGAAAATGTGATCCATGATCTGTAACTATAGCCTGTGGAACACTGAATCTTGAGACTACATGATTGAAAAAGAAAAGAGTAGCTATTTCACCGTTGTTTAATGTAGTCATTGCCTTGGCCCATTTTGTAAAATAGTCGACTGCGACTATGATATACCCATGCCCCCCAGCCAAGGTGGGGTTACATGTCATCAAATCTATGCCCCATTTGGCGAATGGCCCAATAGCAACTACTAGATGCAATGGTCCGAGTGGTAGTCTGGTTTTGTGATCAAAGATCTGACAAGCATGGCAACTTCTGACCGCAATTATGCAATCTTTGAATATAGTAGGCCAGAAGTAACCTGCTCGTAAGATCTTTTGCGCTGTAGCGTAACCAGATTGATGCCCCCCACATATGCCTGAAGGAATTTTTCGGCCTCCTCATGCGTGAGGCACCTGTCTATCGGCGACAGTAGAGTAAGGTCTTTCTTAAGCCATAGAGTTCAAATTGACGTAACATG